>JASDQU010253280.1:0-16158 GCA_032191745.1 Picea mariana
TTATTCTTCTTATAATCAAAGAAAGATTTTAAGTCATCATGACCTTTATAAATTTCATGGTTGTCTTTAGTGAAGAATTGATGAGTTGAAATTGACTTAGCTCATCCTTCAAAATGCTCATCTCTCTTCCCTTTGTTGTTTTGGAGAATTCTCCAACTTCCTCTTTACCATAACCTAATCTTGCATAATGAGGTCGTTCTACCACTTCTATGGGATTAACTATACTTTAGACATTAATTCCAAGGCCTTTTCCTTCATATCCCATTTTCATTAGCAGTTTCAACCCAACACCTTTAGTGCACCTTTCAAATACACCAAAAGAATAATATTGATGGGAAGAATGTGAAATTGAAGAATTACTTCTACTGCATACCTCAAAGATATTTTTCAGATCTGGTGTGAAGGATGGTTTCTTTAATCCTTCCACATTCTGAAACTTTACCAAATCCTCTTATGTGGCTTGTAACTGAAGTTGCAACTTTCGCTTCTCATCCTCTGATATCTGCAACAACGTTCTCAACTTAGCATTCTCTATTTGAATACTCTAGTTGATCTCTTCGAGCTCTTGAATCCATTCTCGCTTTGGATTCAAACCCTCCAGACACCATTATATTACTGTTTGGCCAAATAATTAAAACATAAATATTGTTCTGTCGGCGGCCTTTAACAAATGCGCCCATTGGTGCAATAGTTAGGGTGTTGGAATATGCAGAAGGAGGTTGTGGGTTCAAACCCATGGAACTCCCCCCTTTGGTGTATTGTTACAACATACTCTTTAAAAAAATATGGCCAATGTCCTTTTACAAGTGGTATGGTAGCTCGGTTGGTTCAGGGTGCTTGGTTGAAGTCGTTGGTTGCTACCATATAGGTTGGAGGTTCGATTGCTTCCGCCCATTGATCTGAAAATCCTTAGATGTAAATTTAACTCATAAACATACATTAACATCCAACATGATTCAAGAATTATGACTGTTATTGACTATTTGCATCTATCATGTGAATCCACTTACTTAACCAGACTTCATTAATTTACACAATTAACTTACGTAATTAAAATGATGAAATGAAGTGAAGTAAGAACAACAACAAGTCAAATGGCACATTACACAAGTTGTTCATGGAGTTCACCAAATCTTTTGGCTACGTCTTGCACTTAATCCACAAACTGCTTCATTAATTATTCTTCGTAAAGACTTCATTCTCCCAACCTAGAACTGGTCTACAGAGGCATAAGGATCTCACATGAAGTGGCTATCCTCCTTCTCAAATAGGTCTCACAACATGTCTCATTGTCCCATCCTGGGACTTACAAGGCTCTTTCTCAATAAGGACCTTCTGAAAACCTACAAAAAACTCAAGTGTGGATGTCACTATCAACTTCACCTCGAAAAACTGAAAATTTTGATTGTAAACACTCTATAGTTACATAGATGCTCAACGACACTATATTACAGATTGATCCATCCCGAGACTGACTTTCTGTGCTGCTGCACAACCTTAGGTGTAACTTTCACCATCATCTTTGCCTCAGAAAACTGAGACTTTTGACTATAAACACCCTATGAATCCCATAGATTCCCAATGACATTGAATTACAACTTACTAAAAGACCAAATTCGTAAGCAAATTCCTTGCTTACTCTCTCTCAATGAGATTACAAAGACTCTCTACAAAAGTCTCTCAAGTCTCTCCAAGAACTCCTCTCAAAAACTCCTCAAAAAGCTTCATAAAAAGATCCATTAAAAAGCTTGTACTAATGCATAGAACAAACCATGCATAAAAAAAATTATCCCAGGTTTCTATGCACATAGCCCCTGTGTGGTGCAATGAAAAATTGTGGAGTTTATATAACATATGTCGGGGGTTCAAGCTCGCTTGATGTCATTATATTATGATTTGGACACATAATTAAAACATAAATATTATTCTGTCGGCGTGATTTAACAAATGCGCCTGTTGGCGCAACGATTGGGATGTTGGAATATGCGGGCTGAGGCATTGCAACATGCTCTTTAAACATAATATGGCCAATTAAATTTTACAAGTGGTATGGTAGCCCAGTTGGTTCGGGCACTTGGTTGAAGTCGTTGATTGTTTCCATATAGGTCAGAGATTCGATTCCTTTTTCCCATAGAATTTGGAGTTAATAAATCCCATTTTAGCTTTATTGGGGGTGCCATGTGACACACTTTGATTGGGCCACATGTCATCTTTTGATTCAACCACTTGGATGCATGGTCAGCGTATAGTCACCCTGCCACGTATGCTGCACAATCAACACCACTTCAATGCTATGTAAACTTGTCGTACTGCCACCTCTCTTTCCATGTCATCATCTGTACAATTCCACATCATCACCTGTATAGTGCCACATCAACATCTGTACAATGCCACATCATCATCTGTATAATGCCACACCAACATCCGTACATTCCATGTCAGCATTCGTACAGTCCATATGTTCATTTTCCGTATAGTGCCACACCATGGTTTATATAGTGCCACACCACCGTCTATACAATTCCATGCCAATGTCCTTATAGTGACACACATCATCCTTCTAGGGATACCCCATGGCACCTGCCATTTGCCATTTTTACCTATTTTTCCAAAACTTTAGAAGACCATATCTTTCTCATACAACGTCTGTTTGAGTCCGTTCAAGTTGCATTGGAAATCTCTCATCGAGCTCTACATAATGGAGTTGTTTTCATCAACATTTTTTGGCTATCAATTTTTGAGCGTTCTCAGATCCACATGGATCATCTAATGTATCATAACTAGGTGGTATGAGTTATAACTTGAAGATTGGTAGTATCCAACTAGATTTGTTAAGAAAATTATGTGTAGTGTTTCTTTTGGGCATCTAAGGAATATTTTTTATGGCCTCCTTTGATACTCGATTTAATCTGTTGATAACTTCCTTTCATAATTATGGGCGCTACAATGGAATTGTACAAATATTGCATGGGTGTTTGTGAGGCTGAAGTCAATGTGGATATTAGTAGTATTATTAAATTCATGGTAGATGAAAGAGCATAATTTTGAAAGTTCATTTTTGTGTTACAAAATAAGAATGAGGTAAATGAAGTTAGGTTATTGAAATTTGAAACCATTCGTACCATGTTTCATAATCATAGATTGAATAAAAGATGCACAATAAGAAATTTGTATCTTTATATCTTGCTAATGTGTAATTCCACACTGTAAGAATGGGAGCTTCCAAAGAGAATGTGAGAGAAAACAATAATATACAAGAGATCAAAATTGCTTAGTGCATATGGGTCTTATTCCATTGGTAAGGAGTGTTTATATGTATCCTTGAAACGAGTCACGTTGACTTGTACTCGGGGGACATATTTATAAATATTTTATTAATCTAGAGAGGAAAAAATAACATCTATATAGGACAACTCTTTTCTCTATTATGATATCATTATTATGATATCATTGTTGTAGTTTGCATGTTTTAATGATTGGTTTACATGTTTACCGCAAGAAACATAGTTCACATCTCTTTCACATCATCCTAGTTACATAAAGATAATGTATCAAATGGTGCTTGTTGAGAATGATCAATTAACGATGGCAAATATATGGGCTAAACAATTTGAAGGCCAAATTATTATGGTCACTACATGAAGTGATACAAGATCATTTTATAATAAATATGAAGTTTATATATATTGTTCCCATGCCACTTAAAAAATAAATAACATTTCATTCATGATTATCGATTAGTTAACTTTTAATATGCATCCAACTATTCTCATTTATCTGACTTGAGGTAGTTCACATGGTCTTCCTTGAAAAGTTTAGTCCTTGGACTAAGAACAATTGACACTTGTAAATTGCTATAACATTTAATTAGTATTATTCCAATTTGCAACAACCATGGGATTTAATGATGAAAACAATGTTTGCATGGGCAATAATTTGTCACTTTCATCATCTTTCAAATCATGCAAGTTAGCATGTTGGAAAGGGTAAGAACATGCAGATCTTAAAATCTCTCATGACCAAGCTATTTTTTTTTATGGAACCTTCAAATTCAATAGTGTTCCATCATAAATCATGAGAGTGTCTAACCTTATATATAAGCAACCTAGGATCATGCTTTTATAACCTAGTAGACATAGAAGGCATCTTGATAGAAATAAAATTAGTTTTTACTTGGGTTTTACAAAGTTAGAAATTGAAGAGAAGTCTAATGCTATTAGGAATTAGATGGAATACAAGTCTTGGAAGGATTGGGTAATTAGGCCCTAAAATCCAAAATTTAGAAGGCTAAATGATTGATTAGGTGCTTTACGTTTTTTCATTTCAAAAATAGACAAGTTCACAAAATTATTTTCTCATCTATCTATAAGGGCTTAAAAATTTGGCCACATGGGTATGGGCCTTTAGACCATACCCATTTATGATCTATTTTTTACTAGCAGTTGCAATCAACCTTTGGGTCTTTATCCCCTCTTCTCATGAGAGAATGAACCATGATTCATTACCAAATTTTAGTACATTGTGACAGGTTATAGGATGGTAAGTGTTAAGTATGGCAGGGACATGCAACGTTACCCTTGTGAATCCCCCCCAGTAGTACCCGTTTTCCTTGGGGGTGACAACACTAGACTAGAGTACAAATGTTGGGCACCAAAGTGAAACAAGGAAAAAAACATAATTTCTTGAGCTTATGATCCATTATCCAACTTCAACGTGACTTCAACCAATGATCCTCATTAACATGCCTAGTATATTAAGCACAACACTCTATATGGAATAAGGACTAATGTATCTCATTATGACGTTGACTTACCATCTCCCAAAGATTGTGTTGATTGGATATGATGAACTTTGTTGATCAAAAGTGAAAGAGGCATCTCAGGGGGCTACTGGGCTTCCATGAGTGGACATGCCATAATGTCATCATTTTGAGAGTGGAAGTTGCCATAATACCATGACTTCAACAATTGAATCAATTTGAAACATTTATCATTTGGATCAAAATTGAAGTGCATGAGGCAGACATTGGTAGAAATGATACACACAATTTCATTGTTTAAATTCCAATTTGTATGTATTATGTTAATACATGGCATAAATAATCCAAACTAACAAATACTTTAAAAATTATAGAAAATATCAACAAAGATTCAATTTTAATGCCAATTACGAGATCTTCTTGGCATGCTAATATTCAAATATCCATCTCGATTTGCAATTCATTATAATGTCTAGCTTATTAAGGGTTTCTTTTTTTTTCCTTAATTGTGTATTGATTGTGAGGGTTGAGCATATCTGCATAAAAATAACAATTAATAAACAAGTTTCAAAATTTTATAGCATTGCAGATCGATCAAGCTCAGGAGAGCTGTGAATATGTCTCAACTAGGGGGAATAAAATGCATTTTAGAGCTATGAAAGAATGTTTTTCATGCAAATATAAGGCTCTAAGCCTATATTAGACTTGTTTTCTAGTTTTGAGTTCCTTTTAGTAAGGATTGTATCATAAGGCTCATGCTTTAATGTATCATAACTAGATGATATTTGACTCAAATATTTGACTTCTATCAACCTTGTTAGGCCCACTAGTATGTGGGATTATGGTGGTTCTCGGGATGATGGTGATAACGTCTACCTTTGGAGATGTTGCAAGCAGATAATGCAAGAGATGTTAGATGTTTGTAATCATAATACAACTGATCCTAGTCAAAGCAGTGCCTCTGGATTTTGATTGTGAAATTCTTTTTTTATGTCTGAGTGTAAATGCAGAAGATACCCATTGGCCAATTTTTTTCTTATTAAGTTATAAATGTCCTTTTGTATGGAAGCAGACTAGAATGAAAAAATATCTACGGACTAGTTAGTCCCTTCGACTCTGTAGATATTGTTGAGGTCTATGTATTTTTCTATATATAATGTATGAATCTCAGTTTTTGTAAAAGAAAACTTAATAGTTTAAAAACAACAAACTGAATATGTTTAGTAACTAAAACATTAACCATAGGAAATCTAGAACCCTTCATCTCATTATCCAAATATTTGTTATCTACTCCGTTTGTTTTCGTTTTTATCACTAATTTCAGAGCTTTGAACTTGGATTTCCTGGTAAGACTATTCTGCAAACCCTCGTTGAAAAAAGTGTGGTTTTGAGAAATGTTACGGGAGCTTTTGGTTTATTCATGAGAAGTAGACTGTAATAGAACCATCTATGTGCTATACTAGAAGATGGAAAATATATGGAGTGAACAATTTCAAGACCAAATCATTATTGGGTCACTACATGAAGTGATACAATATCATTTTGTAAAAAATATGAAGTTTATTTATATTGTTCCCACGCCCCTTCAAAAATAAATAACATTTCATTTATGATTATTAATTAGTTAACTTTTACTATTTATTCATTGAATATTCTCATTTAAATATTTAACTAATTCAAAGTAGTTCACATGGTTTTCCTTGAAAATTTTAGTCCTTGGACTAAGAACAATTGACATTTCTAAATTGCTCTAACATGAGCTTAGTATTATTTCAATTTGCAACGGCCATGGGATTTAATGATGGAAATAATGATTGCATGTGCAATAATTTGTCACTTTCATCATCTTTCAAATCATGCAATTTAACATGATGGTAAGGGTAATAACATGCAAATCTTAAAATCTCTCATGACCACTGGAAGCTAAATTTTGATGGAACCTTCAAAGTCATCGTTGTAAATCATGGAGGAGAGTGTTTAATGTTATATATAAGGAGCTTAGGATCATGCTTTTATAACCTGGTACATACATGCATTTTGATAAGAATAAAATTAGTTTTTACTTAGGTTTTACAAAAGTTAGAAATTGAAGAGGAGTCTAATGATATTAGGAATTGGATGAAATACAAGTCTTTGAAGGATTGGATAATTAGGGCCTAAAATCCAACATTTGGGAGGCTAAATGGTTGATTAGGTACTTGAGGTCTATTCATTTAAGTAATAGATAAGTTTGGAAAATTATTTTTGATCTATCTGTAAGGACTTAAAAATTTGGCAACATGGGTGTGATGCTAAATGGTAATAAGGAGGAGCATTGTTTCATTTGTATTTTTAATTTAGATATAGAGTAAAAATATGGGCAAGCTTGTCAAAACCAATATTTAGGACAAGAGGCGATTAATGATTGAGTATTAGAGATAACATGAGGTGGGTTTAGAATTATGTTTAACAATATTGAAAGTACTAGCTACCTTGTGTATTAATCAAATGAAAATGTGGAGTGAATATGATAGAGAGGATGAAGGTGGTGGAGATGATTTTATAGATTGTTAATGGGGTAAGTTTTGTTAGAAGGGACTTAGGGTAATCACTTATTTTGTAGGTCACATATTAGGCTCCACACAATTCCTCTTCTGGCCATTATCCTAAGTTAGAAGTTTGTTGGCTAATGCTAGTGAAAAAAATATTTTAGTTTTTAAAGGACATGGCAATTTCCAAACTACTCTCCACTACCAATGTCCTTATGTAGCCAAATATTCTTCAATTCTTGTTGCATAAATTCTATGTAATGCGTAAGGAACAAAATGAAAGGAAGACAAGGAAATGCAACACATATACACAAAAGTATAGCAGAGAGCACAATAATATAGTAAGAACTCAACTCTTTATTAAATAATAGAACATTATAGAACAACCACTAGCTTCGAATGGTGGTAGCTTATCTCTGAAAGGGAGAGATGTTGACTACACTCATTCACCAAGAAGCTATTACAAGAGGATGAAAGGGTGGCCTTTAAACATAAGAAAGAACTCTTAAGGTCCAAAACCTTGATCGTTGGAGGTGAAGTGCCAAAAGGTCCGCGGCTCTAAAGTGGAGACTCCTATTAAGTTCACAATGCTTTGAAAGTAAATATTTCATGTCTACATCATGGAGTAATGAGATGACATTTTACAAATGAGGCCTATATATATATATATAGATTACTTATATGTTCCTTTTCACTTAAGAGTCATATCTTTTCACTTTTTTATTATCATTATTTGTTTTATTTTCTTTATCCCACCTTACAAATACCATGGGTTACAAAAACCATGGGCTCATAAACCATCAATGGTAAAAACCAATTAATGATCGTGCAAATATATTTTCACCACTTTATTATTATTGTTTGTTTTATTTTTCTCCACCTTGCAAATACCATATGTGTATACCATGGTTTACCAAAACCGCAAGCTCATAAAATACCAATGGTAAAAAACCAATTAATGACCGTGTTGATTCACTGGAAGAGGTGGATGGCCATAGATATTCACCTAGATCAATAACTTAATTTGACAGTGTAATCCCCTGAACCACTATTCTAGGACATTTGAATTATCTTCTTCTTCTGTCAGACAATTTGATAGCACTATGGTTAAGAAGATTAAAAAAATGAGTCCACTCATTTGTGAAATTCCCTTGTAAATTTAATGCTTTTGCACTCATCCATCCTCATGAACAAACATTTATATGAATCTAAGAGGCTGCCTCCCTTAGAGAGAAGATCCCCACATCATTTAGCTTCACCAAAAATTTGGATACATACATCATACTAAGCAAGATATGATTAGTTATGTGGACAATTAAAGGTGGCCGTCTCAAAGAATGTACTATATATTGTATTATCACATGAATAATAAGTAGAATGATTTGGCCTTGTGTCTCTTTTCCAATTATTGATATTCTTGTTATTCATTATGTCTTTCAATTGATATACAATGTTTATGATCTAATGGGCCTGAAGATTTAATGGTGAATTAGTTTGTTGGCCATCTCTTGTAGAGAAAGTGTCAAGTGTACAAGTACATGGTAGTATGATCAAAGTTTTAGTGTGCGCACTTAGGTATTATGGATTTTCAAAACTCAAATTGTAAAGTGAGGTAATGCAATTGTGTAATAAGTCTATGAAATTGGTTGAAAATATGGTTATGAACCATCGTATTCTTCATATTCATCACGAGGGTTTGTGCATTTTGTATTCACTACTTACAAGTTTACCCAAAAAATCATGTAAATGGAATATATATGGATGATTCATATTGAGAAAAATGCCATAGTATAATTTGTTGGAGAAATGTTGAAACTATGGTAGAAATTATGAGAAAAAGCCAAGATTTCAATGTAACTATTGAATTCTCTTGACATAGAAGTGACGAGTGATTGTGATATATGCATGTCATTATAGAGGAAGTAACACACTTATGGAAATTTCTCAAGAAAATCCTATAACACATAGCATGTGCATTTCCAATGTGTATCTTTAAAGGGTAGGTGAAGAAAAGGTTGCATATCAATTTGTTTCAAAGTATATGCGAATATACCACCTAGAATTGTGATTATGCTCCAATTGATTTCACTTGATTTCATGCATGGTTATAAGTTTGATGGTTGGAATTTTATTGCTTAGTTAAATCCAATAATATCTTCCTTATCTATCCCCACTAGAGTGAGTCCATGATATATTTGTGTTTTAGAGAATTAAATGGAGTTGCTGCTACTTTCCAAGGATGGGTAGAGAGTTCCACACTCATTCTCACTCCATTTATAGTAGAGTGATAAGACATCAGTCAACAATTGATATTCTGAATCCCAACTGCCATGATATCAATGATCCATATTATTTTGAAAACAACATGAAGGAAGAAATATAACAAAGATATAACAAGGAGATACACAAAGATATTGCAAGGAACACCGTAATACATTAAAACAATAAAACACAGATTCTATTAATGACTGCCTGGGAATACAAGATACTGTAAAATGCAAAGCTCACAAGCTAGCTAGAATGGTGGTAGCTTATCGCTAAAGAGAGATGTGTTGGCTACACTCATTCGTAATAAGTTGATTACAATGAGGCTCCAAAGGAATTTTTAACATAAAGCATAAATGATAAATCCATAAACATCCAAAACCCTAACCACAAAAGATGAAGTGACAAAAGGTTTTTGAGCCCCAATGGGGGTAATTGATATGTCAACTTCCCGAGGGCACAAATTTTGCATATGATCTCTGTTTGGGGTGCTCGGTACCCCGACGGAAAGGTATACCCGAGGAGTACATATTTTGAATGGTCCAATACATCCTAATGTGTTAGGAATTTCCAATTCAAAAAAACATCAATGTGGGCCTCAAAATGACCCCGAAAGTTTGGGACCCAAAAAACTGTAGAAAAATTGGCAAGATGGAAATTATAACTTGAGCCAATGGATTAGGTGGGCAGTCATCGATGTACACATGGATAATTCCTCCACCCTTAGGAAGAAATGGTCTCCATTGCATCAATTTCCTCCATCAGATGGGAAAACTTCTGCTGAATCTAATTCCTGGTGAGCCACTTGCCCCGATGAAGAAACTAACCTGCTTTGACGACCCGATAGAGTTGGATGTTCTGCTGGAAAGTGCCCTTCATCTTGGTTTCCATGATACAATCAACTATTTCCTATTCAATGCAGTCAATATTTAGGGGCCAAGTACTTGACAACATATGAAGTGTCCAAGAGAGGTGGAAAATATGGTCGGAGCAGTTCCACATTAAATACCAGGTGCAAGCCAAGGAAAGGAGGAATACTTAATTCAAAATAATTCTCACCCATAGGCTTGGTGATGGTGTAAGGCCCGTATCGGAGTGGGTGTAGCTTCCAATGGGGTCATGTGAGGTGCTCCTTCTACAAATACAACCATACCTTATCTCCCACCTCGAACTTGTGTGGTATTCGATGTTGATTGTGTCGCTACTTATACTTGGCATTGGATTTACATAAAATATCATCAATTTGTTGTTGGATGTTCTGGATTCGCTCAACATATTTGGATTCTCGATCATCCTTGGTCTGATCATGCGAGGAATCTTCCCATGTTGCTGCAATGGGCAGAGCTATGTCAATGGGGGCCAATGGTTGGAACCCCAAGCACACTTGAAAAGGGTTGTGGCCAATAGACTTATGGAGGGGTTTGTTGTAGCTATGTTGAACATAAGGAAGGATTTCATCCCATGTGTGTGGATTTTTGGAATTGTACATCCTTGAGATATGTAAAATCATCATATTGACTACCTTTGTTTTTCCATCAGTCAGTGGGTGGAAGGAAGTCGATTTCATCATCTTGGTGTCCATCATCGATCATAGGCTAGACCAAAAATTGCTCAGGAACCTATTGTATTTATCTGAGATAATGGTTCATGGGATCCCAAAATGAACCCAAAATTTTTCAAAGAAGAGCTTGGTGATGACCTCGGCTATGATTCTCTTCTTGCAGGGTGCCAAAACTACCATCTTAGAGAATCGATCAACGACCACAAAGACACAGTCATTCCCATGCTTGGTTGAAGGTAGATTAGATGTGTAATCCATGGAGATGGACTCCCAAGGCATATCTAGAGTAGGAAGAGGGGTGTATAGCCCCTGTTTCTTGATGGCAGGCTTGGAAATAGTGTAGGTAGTGCATGATTTGATGTACTTGTAGACATCTTGTTGAAGCTTCGAACAATAAAAATGTTTTTGCAATACTGCCACTATTTTGTCTACACCAAAATGTCATGTTTCTTGACTATAATGAGATTCCTAGATTAGCTTTGCACACTCGCTTGAAGAAAAACATAGATGGCTTAGATGGCATAACAATCCATCCTGGATATGAAAGTATGGAACTATTTTTCCTACGCTCAATGTTTGATAGGAAGTAGCAAAGTCAAAGTCATTATTTTATAATTGTGACCACTCAGATATCTCATGCCCACAAGAGTTAGAAATTGTGGTTAGCGCCACAACCAGGGGTAGAATGAGGCAATCCACGACATGGTTTGTGTTTCCCTTGTTGTACTTGATTTTCAAGTGGAATTTCTGTAGGTACATGGACCACTTCTTATGGTGGTCATTCTCTAACTTTCCTTGTGTCTACATGAATTGCAGAGGCATGTGATCAACGTGGATGATCATTTCCTTCCCTAGAATGTAATGCTTCCACTATCGACATGACTACACAATGTATTGCATCTCTTTGTCGTAGGTGGGGTATCCGAAAACAACATTAGATAGTGTTTCATTGTGATAAGCTATTATATGCCCATGTCAAGTGAGGATTTCACCAATAGCATAATCTGAAGCATCTGTCTCAATCTCAAATGGTTGTTATAGGTCTGGAAGAATAAGTACTGGTGTTGAGCAGAAGAATAATTTCAAATCCTCAAATGCTTTTTGTTGGGATGCATCCCAAAAAAACTTGGCCTTCACTCCACCCTTGGTCATCTGGATTAGGGCCCAAGTGATATGAGATAACCCCCACACAAACCGATGGTAGAAGTTGGCAAGGCCCAAGAAGATGTGAAACTCGGTCATTGTCTTCGGGGTCGATTAATCGCAGATGACTTGGATCTTGTATGGATCCACATGCACACCCTGATCATCCATGATCTGTTACAAATATTGGATTGTATGCATGCTGTAGGAACACTTCTCCAAATTGGCATATAAATTGTGTTGTCACAGGGTGCCCAAGACCTACCGAACATGCTTCAAATGTTCCTCCCAAGTTTTGTTGAAGATGCGGATGCATCCAGATATGCGATCACAAAGGAGTTTGTGAATGGCCACAATATGTCATCCATCATCCACATAAATGTTATTGGGGCATTAGTTAAGTCGAAAGGCATGACCAACCACTCAAAGAGAATTGAAACTTGGTGTTATCCTGACTTCATATCAATATTACTGAAGAACTCGGCTCCCTTGACCTGATTGCGAAGATCATCAATCCGAGGGATTGGGTATCGATTATTGACTATGATTTTATTCAGGGATCTCTAATCAATACAAAGTTTCCATGTCCTGTCCTTCTTTTGTACTAGAACAATTGGGATCCCGCATGGTGAGGAGCTTGGTTTGATGTGGCCCTTCAGAATTAACCCTTGGATATGAAATTTCATTTCTTCATTCTCCATAACAAAATGCATGTACATAGGGATGCTAGGTAGAGGGGCACCGAGTGTCAAATCAATTGTGTGCTTTACCTAATAGTGCACAGGCACCCTGGTAGGTGAGGAAAATATGTCTTTGTGCTCTTATACTATCTTGTCTACTTGTTGTTGATTTGTAGAGAGTCCCCATGCAGAGGTTTTGTAGATTGCAGTGACCTTCCATTCAAATTTTGATCGAACCATAAAGAGGAAAAATATTTCGATCAGAGAGACCACCTTTTTGCATTGATTCACGAAGATCAAAGAGATTGCAATAGTTGGGACTACTGGTACCCTATAGAGTTGATATCCCAAAGTAATAATGACACTACGAGGCATAGATTCATAAACAACATGACACTTCCACATATATGGTTGCCATAAAAAAACATAACAAACTTCAAGGGGGGAAACATCACACAATACCTCATCTTTGAAGGGTTTGATGTCGTAAAGTAGGCGACATTGTTGGCTGATGCGAATGTCTTGTCCCTGGTTGAGCCAATTGATGGTGTATGTCCGAGGATGTGGCGTCATTATTAGGTTCAACCTCTTAATGACCTCGACTGAGATTAGGTTCTTCTATCTACCATTGTCAACAACGAAATGGAGTAGGGTTCCCTTCACACACATTTATGAGTGGAAGAGGCGTTCCTCTTCTTGAGGCTCCTGCAATTCCTCTAGTTGGAATTTTGTGGTAGTGATGGTGACACTGGGTTCTACATCAATGATGTTTTTTCCCTTTTCTAGTTCTGAAGTAGAGTCTGGGTCGACATCTGACCTTGAGGATTTTGTCTTAGACAACAATGACTATCTGGAGAAACATTCATCAATATTGTGTCAAGGGATTTTATGGAACTCGCACAACTTTCCATTGTCCTTCTTCAACTTCCCATTACCCTTCTTTTTTGGTGGCTTGGACTGGTTGTCCTGGGACTGGTCATCCTTAATGTGTCTTTTTCCTTTGGATTTAGGGCCACCCTTACCATACTTTGACTATTGTGTATTCGCAGACCCAAACTCCCACTTGTTCTGCAGCTTAAATTTTTTCTTGATTTTGACATTATATCGATAAGCGACTCCCAATGAAAAGATATTAAAAAATTCCATTTCAGTTTGAATGTGCATGTGTAGAGCCCCACATTATTTTAGAACAAGATGGTTCTCAGAGTCTTTGATACCCAACTTGGTGCACAAGGTATGGAAGGTATTCGTGAACTTCAAAACTGTTTGGCTGCTTTCTTGACGTAGTGTGGTCCATCTCATGTACTGGTCCGTCATAGTTTCCAACAAGGTAATATTATTCCTTGAGAGCATCAACAAAAGCCTCCCAAGTGGGTCCTAGCCCAAAAATTGCATATTCATCCTCAACATGTTGCTCACAGTAAGTCTCCCACCAATATCTGACATGGGGAAGAGCCTTAAGGAGCGTGAGGTGATTTTTTCACTATTGGAAAAATTTTGGACATATAAAGAACCCTCTAGTAGAATTAACTACTTTTTCAAAGCGTCGATGTCTATCTGGCCTTCAAATAAAGGAATATCAAATTTAACCTATACCTTAAAGGGCATTGCACCTTTGAAGTGACTACTGGTTGAAGGTGTATCCATTCTTGTCGAAAATTGTCGAAGGATCTAGGTGAAATTATCCATCATCTTATTCCTTTGTCATGCAAGGGATTCCTAGAGGAACAGTTTGGAAATATATATTTCTCCATCGTCCCTATTTTCTTCCACCATGGGAGGTTTCTTGGGCGGTTGAGAGAGGTTTTCCTCAAGAGAAACAAGCTCGAGACCCAACTCTCTATACCCTGACCTCGTCGGGGACATGCACTGAGAATGGAAAGGGGTAGACTGCTCTGATACCTCTAATCCATAAATATTTGAGAATGACATGAAGGAATAAATATAAAAAATATATAACAAGGAGATACATAGAGATATTCCAAGGAACACAATAATACTGTAAAACGATAAAACTCAAATTCTATTAATGATTGTCTGGAATACGAGAGACTATAAAATGCAAAGCACATAAGCTAGCTATAATAATGGTAGTTTATCTTTGAAGAGAGATGTGTTAGCTACACTCATTCACAAGAAGCTAATTACAACGAGGCTCCAAAGGCATTTTTAACATAAAGCATAAATGGGAAAATCTTAAACATCCAAAACCCTAACCCCGAAAGATGAAACACCAAAAGGTTTGTGGGCCCCGATGGGGGTAGTTGATATATCAACTTCTTGAGGGCACAACTTTTGCATACAATCTCCTTTTGGGGCACTTAGTACCATGTTATAAAGGTATAGCCGAGGAGTACATATTCTGAATAGACCAATACATCCCAATAAGGATCTATTGGGTGTTGCCAAGTCAAAAAAACATCGTTTAGGGCCTCAAAACAACCCTAGAGGGACTCGAAAAATTGTAGAAAAACTTCCAAGATGGAAACTATAACTTGAGTCAGTGGAGTAGGTTCCACTAGTTTCCACCTAGATCAATCAAATTTTTGGTTCAATATTTCCTCACCACTTGAACCTGAATGTTTCTTGATTGACAGTATCCACTTGCTGAACAACATGGAATCAAACAACCAAATAAAAAATTATGATCATTCTCAAATCTTCTTTTAAAAATAAATAAAAAATCAGCCAGTCAAATATGGTTCTTATTGATGCTTTTATGGCCAATTGTTTTCTTTGAGATAAGCACTTGTAGTAGCTTTGATGAAAAATTATATATAATATAATTGGCTTGTTATCGCTCAAACTCTCTCCTAGGAGGAAAAGTCCCAACCTCAGTGGGAGAGCCTAAAGGAAACTCTTAGGAAAACCACCCATTTTCACCTTGGTCACCTCACCCCACCCTTCATACTATGGATGAGAGAGGTATCCTAGTATAGGAGGGTGTCCCTATGGTCAATTAAGATACACGTTGTAGATATGTGAGTGTTTTATTAGCTTGAATTAAGTATGAAATCGATCACCAAATAACCAATTTTCCGTAAATGTGAGAGAAGTTATTAAGCATGCAAGTTGATTGCTCCAAATAACACAAGTTTCCTAATGACTCACACATCAACTATATAATTGTGTTTTAGAATGTTGAAAATGACTTAAAATGAGTTGTGACATTTTTAAATAATCAAGTAAAACTAGATTTTCTTATCACCACAATGATTTCTC
>JASDQU010253282.1:0-16047 GCA_032191745.1 Picea mariana
AATGCAACCAGTCCCACCCAATTTGGATACTCTAGGAAGAAGTTATTATTGTTTTACCTAGAACAACTTCTTGAGACTAGCCAATAGGACTAGTCAGATACCCTATCTTACACAAGGTGTATATACAAATTTATGATGACCCAGAAGCTCAAATTTTTACCACAGATAAAAAACTAATTTTTGTAAATTCCCCCTGGAGTTCAAGGTCTGAAACGTTACAGAAAAATTTTTATAGCGAAAATTCTGCAAAGACTCATTTCAGGATGATTCCAGAACCCTATCTTGTACAGGCTATATATCCTAAATTATAAGGCCTCAGGAGCTAAATTTTGAACCCAACGTACCTTGATCCGTCTTCTAAATACCCTCCAAGACGTTCCTTCTGAAACATTGTAGAAAAAAAGTTATATCGAAAATTCCACAGTGTCTCAGATATAGCAGCGAAACCCCAAGACCTTGAGCTCTGATACCATATGTTAAGAACCAAACTTCAATATAGCATAGAAAAACCTCAGGAAAAGTAATCAACGCCTTGAAAAAGAGATAATATCAGATAATAAGCCTCTTCGAGGGGGAAACCTCCTTTTACCCCACTTAAATGTTCCTTTTACCCCACTTAAATGTTCAAGTACAAGATGATTCAAAATGAAAATGTCTCCTTGGTATATATAGGAGACTAGGAGGTATAATTACAAATAATGGCCTAAAGCTGACATAATTAAAATAACATTACTAATCTAAATTACAACTAATGGCCTAGAGCCGACATAAATAAAATAACATTACTAATCTAATATGCCCCAATTAAGGGGTAATGAGCCAATATTAGGGCTTAACAGAGAACACCAAGTGACCACATTAATAAAACCACATCCACTCTCATGTTTCTCCATGGTAGGATGCATCAAGTCCACAAAGGTACGAGTCTATGATAGTTGGATATGATGTGGACTAATGATTAAATGTCATGTGGCAGTGGGGCCCACCACTAAAATAATTATACATTGCAGTATTATTTTACAAAATGTTTGATTCATATTGAGGTAAATAATAAGTAGAGGGTTGAGTCTCCTCAAAGGTGAATAAAATATACAATTTCTTTTAAGCACAGATTGGAGGGCCCTAGAGCCTCTGGATGACTGTAATATTTCAGACAAGATCTTCTATGAGAAAACTTTTCTCTGAGTTTTGCCTCTTTTTGGTTGGACAAAAGATGAGAGGTATGGCTCTAGAAATATAGTTAGGACATGATGTATATTCTGATTTCAGCTTTGAAATATTGAATATAATGTTTTTTTCATGGAAAAAAATTGGTGTGGATATGCCTCAAAATTTTAATCTGGATAGAAAATATTATATTTTCCTCAGGCTTGTTGATAAGAAACATCTTCTTGAACTCATGGATCTATTGTACATATTGCTAATAGCTTGGCAAAGAAAAGCATTGTTGGTTTCTTACATCTTGTCTGGTGATCTAATTATAAAAAAATAAGGATTTAACGATGTTATACTTGTACGGAAATTAACAACCATGTCCATCAGAAAGCACCATAGAATGTATTGTATTTGGAGTTCCTCTATAGCACTGCAAGGGGAATATGGTGATGTCACATGTTTTGAGACAACAAATGCCTGCCAAAAGTCCCACGTGCCACTATCTCAATGACTTCAAAGAAGTTAGTTGATAGAACCATATGTTTAGTGGTTTTCCAAAGTATATTGTCATTCTTCACCAACTTGATGGGCAAGGTAATATACATGTTTGTAAAAATTAATTTTAAAAATTTGCATGGATGGAAAGAATGCTTTTCTGAAATCGAATAGAAACTAATACAGAAAGATAATCCACTATGGGAGACATTGTAGAAGGTTATTTAGGTCTTTTCGAGATTTTTGTTTTTGTCCTCAAAAAATGTTTTCCAGCTTGCTTCAAGCTGTTGGGATCAAGATACACAGACACCAACATGGGAAATCTTTTCTAAGATAGATGATGGCTTCAAATAATGAAAAAGAAGTTAAAGTCACCATGAAGGACCTAATACAAATGCATCAAAGAATAGTGTACAAATAGTTGGTTTAAGGGACCCAACAGGGCAACCTACAACAAAAATATATGAAAGAAGAGATGACACTGGATTAACTCCTTATTATGATGGGCAGTTGTGGATGACGAGGAGTTGAACTTGATGAGAGTAGAACCTGGGTGGAAATGATTTGTTACAACAAATTATGAACTTGTAATGCTAGGCAGTGATAGGGTTATTAGTGATCTAGAACGAGATGATGGCCTGATGAATTTGGCATTACTTGTGATCAACATGGATCAGTAAGGATTGGTGTAGTGATTCATAATGATGTAGCTAACTTTGGCATTGAAGTGAGGGTGATTGGGAAATTAGTATTTATAGTTCTAAGCAAGATAAATGTGATCAATCAAGAAGCACTCATTAAATGATGGAAAAAAAGCTAATGATGACTAGTAGATGAGAATAAGGACCTCCTAACATGATGGAGTAAAGATTCTTGGCAAGATCAGAAGAAATTATGGGGCTGGACAGAGCATCTCTGAATATCAATAAATTGTCAAAGATCTTGTCAAAATAAGGGATATGGGGCATGGTTGTGTTGATTGAGGGGTTCTCTTTTCTATCTCCTTTTAGTAGTAATAATAATAATAATCTATTTTTAAGGTCACAGCCAAGCTAGACACCAAATTGGTGTATGAGACCCCCTCCACCCAACAATTTTACTGGTAAAGACTATGGAGGTATACATACCCTACCTACCCCCTCTGGATTTGAACATATGACCTCTTAGAAGAAAACTACAGCTTTTGGTCTACCAAGGGGATTTACTAAGGAAGAATTTGTTCTACCTGTGGGATCAAAGGCAAAATTTGGTCTACTAAGGGGAATACTACAACTTCTGAGGATACAAATGACAATGGCAATGACACTATTGGATCTCGATGATGTTTTGGAATCATGGAGGTGCAATATTAACAATTGTTACACCTAGAATAAGATTAAGGGACTATTGAAACATTGATATTTATCAGTTGACATAAAATAAATTTTCACTATCTCAAGGAGATAACTACCCTTTTCAAATTTTGAACTACTCTTTGAGAAGAATTCTTATTTTTTCCAAACCACAACCAAACTAACCAATAAAAGAATAAAACTTGAACATGTTTTAAATCAGAAAATGGATTGTAATGTGTCACTACTATTAACGGTTTTCCTAGTATACAGTATAGGACTCGACAAAAAATTTGATTTTGCAATTCTCTGGACATGACAACTGGATGAGTATGGCCAATCTTCTCCATATTATCCTAATTTTGTGAAAAAAAGTTCGCAATGTATACACATACTTTGAGACTTCCTCAAGGCTCTCCCATAACAAGTGTCAGTTTGTTCAAACAAACATCAAAATCTATTGGCTTCAATAGATACAATTTACAAAAATATGGGAGATCTATGATATTTTTGGTTAAAGAGTTATTTTCAGTGAAACAAGAATCACGCTTTAAATTGCAATTTTTCGAGTTTGAATTGGATCAGCCTCCAAACAAGCTGATTCAAAGGTCACTGATTCAAACTCACATTAACCAAGTTTAACTCAGTCAACACAAGTCAAACTCGTGATTTTGGCATGGATCGCAAGTCAAATGATGCTTGGATTCATTTCATATTTGGTTTATCAACTTGAAATCTCAATTTGATACCTTGCATGCTAGCTGGACCTTCAGTCAAATACAAATATGAAACTTGGAATCATTAACATATCTACTAGAATAAGATTAAGGGACTATTGAAACATTGATATTTATCAGTTGACATAAAATAAATTCTCACTATCTCAAGGAGATAACTACCCTTTTCAAATTTTGAACTCCTCTTTGAGCATAATTCTTATTTTTTCCAAACTAACATCCACAACCAAACTAACCAATGAAAGAATAAAACTTGAACATGTTTTAAATCAGTAAATGGATTTTAATGCGTCACTACTATTAAAGGTTTTCCTAGTATACAGTATAGGACTCGACAAAAATTTTGATTTTGCAATTCTCTGGACATGACAACTGGATGAGTATGGCCAATCTTCTCCATATTATCCTAATTTTGTGAAAAAAAGTTCGCAATGTATACATATACTTCGAGACTTCCTCGAGGCTCTCCCATAACAAGTGTCATTTTGTTCAAACAAACATCAAAAGCTACTGCCTTCAACAGATACAATTTACAAAAATATGGGAGATCTATGATATTTTTGGTTAAAGAGTTATTTTCAGTGAAACAAGAATCACACTTTAAATTGGAATTTTCTGAGTTTGAATTGGATCAGCCTCCAAACAAGTCGATCCAAAGTTCACCAATTCAAACTCACATTAACCAAGTTTGACTCAGTCAACACAAGTCAAACTCGTGATTTTGGCATGGATGGCAAGTCAAATGATGCTTGGATTCATTTCATATTTGGTTTATCAACTTGAAATCTCAATTTGATACTTTGCATGCTAGCTGGACCTTCATTCAAATACAAATATGAAACTTGGAATCATTAACATATATACTAGAATAATATTAAGGGACTATTGAAACATTGATATTTATCAGTTGACATAAAATAATTTCTCACTATCTCAAGGAGATAACTACCCTTTTCAAAATTTGAACTCCTCTTTGAGCATAATTCTTATTTATTCCAAACTAACATCCATAACCAAACTAACCAATAAAAGAAGAAAACTTGAACATGTTTTAAATCAGCAAATGGATTGTAATGCATCACTACTGTTAATGGTTTTCCTAGTATGCAGTATAGGACTCGACAAAAAATTTGATTTTGCAATTCTCTAGACATGACAACTGGATGAGTATGGCCAATCTTCTCCATATTATTCTTATTTTGTGAAAAAAAGTTCGCAATGTATACACATACTTCAATACTTCCTCGAGGCTCTCCCATAACAAGTTTCATTTTGTTCAAACAAACATCAAAAGCCATTGCCTTCAACAGATACAATTTACAAAAATATGGGAGATCTATGATATTTTTGGTTAAAGAGCTATTTTCAGTGAAACAAGAGTCAGAGTCATGCTTTAAATTGGAATTTTCTAAGTTTGAATTGGATCAGCCTCCAAACAAGCCGATTCAAAGGTCACCAATTCAAACTTACATTAACCAAGTTTGACTCAGTCAACACAAGTCAAACTTGTGATTTTGGCATGGATCATAGGTCAAATGATGCTTGGATTCATTTCATATTTGGTTTATCAACTTGAAATCTTAATTTGATACTATGCATGCTTGTTGGACCTTCAGTCAAATACCAATATGAAACTTGGAATCATTAACATATCTACTAGAATAAGATTAAGGGACTATTAAAACATTGATATTTATCAGTTGACATAAAATAAATTCTCACTATCTCAAGGAGATAACTACCCTTTTCAAATTTTGAACTACTCTTTGAGCATAATTCTTATTTTTTCCAAACTAACATTCACAACCAAACTAACCAATAAAAGAAGAAAACTTGAACATTTTTAAATCAGAAAATGGATTGTAATGCATCACTACTATTAACGGGTTTCCTAGTATATAGTATAGGACTCGACAAAAAATTTGATTTTGCAATTCTCTGGACATGACAACTGGATGAGTATGGCCAATCTTCTCCATATTATCCTAATTTTGTGAAAAAAAGTTATCAATGTATACACATACTTCAATAATTCCTCGAGGCTCTCCCATAACAAGTATCATTTTGTTCAAACAAACATCAAAATCTACTGCCTTCAACAGATACAATTTACAAAAATATGGGAGATCTATGATATTTTTGGTTAAAGAGTTATTTTCAGTGAAACAAGAATCACGCTTTAAATTGCAATTTTCTGAGTTTGAATTGGATCAGCCTCCAAACAAGTCGATCCAAAGGTCACCAATTCAAACTCACATTAACCAATTTTGACTCCATCAACACAAGTCAAACTCATGATTTTGGCATGGATTGCAAGTCAAGGGAAGATTGTGCCAGTTGGCCTATGGAAGCAATTTTTTGTGGGTTTTCTCTAATTTTTTCTGCCTGTTTGAACTAGTTTCTTCTCTACCAGTCAACTACAAGTGGAAAACTAAGCTACAAGAGGTTGAATTAATCCATTCAAGGCCATCCATTGACTCTGCTCGACATCTATGGGCAGGGGATAAGAAGGCGTAGGAAATCCAATTCTTAGGGATCTAAATATTACATAAAAACAATTCTTAGGGCGTATGGGCAAGGGAGAAGAAGGCATAGGCAATCCTGCAATTCTTAGGGCATATGGGCAAGGAATACCTTATATAATTATACCTTATATAAGGTCTATTATAAAAATTGGATATGGATACAGAATGGAAAAATTGGAAATTCCAACAAAAATTAGAGTGTTGGAGACTCGTTTTTTGTTGTGTGTTTTGTCATGAAGTTGGGTGTCTGAAGAATGATCCTCATCAGATGGCATCTAGAAATGATTCTACTCAACCTAACACATTAACTCCAACAACATCTCCAGATAAAAGAGGTATGTATATCTCATACATGTTCTTGCACCTTCATAATGTTCCTAGTGGCTTCTTGATTCCAATTGGTTATGAGGCTACTACTAAACATATGGACTTAACAAGTGATGGTCCTCATTCGATTTTTGAGTCCCGAATTGGATCAAAAAGGGTCAAGGGAATGTTTGGCTCAAAAGAGTTATTATAGGAGCTGGGGGAGATCATTTAGAATAAGATTGTTCTGGGGAATGTAGTGTACCCTTTGTATATACTAGATTTGCTTCTAATGATACTAAGTTGGTCCATGTCCAAATGAATAATTTTTTGGTCAAAGATACTAAGTCACAATCCCTTCTACCCACAAACGACCTTAAGAAGAAGTCTAAAAAAATTGCCCTAAAGTGCTAATGTTTGTTAAGATCATTAAAATAATTCGAGATGGAGCCAAGGGGGTTGGTGGGGAGACTAGCCATGGACAAGAAAATTCCTTCTACTATTGAAAGGAAATCAGATATATCATTTTGATAAGTGTCAAGCAAGGAAATAAGTAAGAGAGGTTAAACAACTCACCATCAATGGGGTCTTTAGAGTAGGGAAGACCTAAAAATTGGTTACAAAATTATTATTATTTCACTAAATTCCAGAGGGTTTGGGGGTGCCCACAAACATTTATCCCACAAATGAATGTTCTCAATTTACCAACCTAATGTTATGATGATACAAGAAATTTACCAACCTAATGAAGAGATTTGTGTGCATTTAAAACTGTTAGATTCCCACTCAATTATTTTTGGTCTTTTTCTTGGTTTTACTATGTTAGCCTTTCGTCAAACAATTTGCCACTAAAATGTTTATAGAGGTTGTTATGAATTTACTCATTGCTGTAGAAATTTTATATGAATTCCTGAGTGTGGAATTTTGACAAACACTTGCACTGTAGGATATTTCACACTGTTTGACTGCCCAATTTGTAGTTATGGTATTTTATATGGATTCTTGAAGTGTTTTAGATGGTTTGCATAGATTTAAATTCAAATATGCCCTAACTCAAATCTGTAGAATATATAATTCAAACATGGTGCCCTAGATCAAATATATAGAATATATCATTCAAATGATGATGCATGTGTGCCCTAGACTTTTCAGATTGAAAATGTTGAAAAGGACAGAGTGAGGAAAATTTACCGAAATAGAATCCATTGTTGGTCTAGTTCGCTTCTTTGTCACTCTTTGTCTCTGTGGCTCCTTGCTGGGGTCATCGCCTCTCTTGCTGGGGTCTTTGTCTACCTTTGTGTATCGGGATGAATGCGAATGGGCCGAATGGAGTCGATCGAGTTCAGGGATCAATGCTTGGAATGGGATCGACCGAGTTCGAACGAGACGAGTTAGGGCGAATGGGGTTAGGGATTTTGGTTCTGTTTGACTATGGACTGTGCAATGTGTCGGTCGGATGGTGGATGGTGTTATGGCATCAGTGTTCGACTGTGGACTGTGGATGGTGTTATGGCGCCGGTGTTCAACTGTGTACTGTGGATGGTGTTATGGCGTTGGTCGGATTCTGTTTTCACTGTGTGAAATATTGTGAATCGTTTTAGGGTGCGGTCGGGTTCTGTTCATTACATATGTTACATATATATGTTATATATGTAACATATATATGTTATATATGTTACATATATAACATATATATGTTATATATTTGTAACATATATATGTTATATATGTAACATATATATAATAATATTTTAATTTTATAGTGAAGTGGGGAAATGTTCCGTGTGAACATCACTTGGACATGGACAGTTAGTCGATCCTAAGAGATGGGGAATCCTTGTATCGAGGGTGCACTTTGCATGAACATCGAAAGAGAATTGGGTTAATATTATCGAACCAAGACATTGTGGTGGACGACATTGTTAGGAAATATGGATATGTCATCAGGGGCCTGGGAAGAGTTATCTTTTCTTTTTAACGACTTTCCCACCCTGAAATTGATTCAATCGGAGACAGGTTCCAACATATGAAAGAGAACCACACGTCTTGCGGTGTTTGGTGCCCCCTCGACGACCATTATAAATATGGTGAACTGAGTACCATCCATGCTCGATCGTACTCATATTTGCCTCCTTGGATTTTTCAATGTCCACTAGGTTAGCGATCTTGATGAGATAATATCTACCTTGGACTACTTGTTTTCTCTTGGCTCTAGACCAATTTGTTAGTTTTCTAAGAAGAAACAAGTTGTTATTCTCTTCTCCACTAACGAAAACTATGCTAGTGAAGTTCATGCCGGAAAGCATCTTCCCTCTATACAGATGATGCTTGATCAACTTGGTCTTCCTCCACAAACTCATTCCACCTTTGTGACAATCAAAGTACCATTGAGCTTATTCATAATCCAATGAATCATCAGAAGACAAAACACATGGATATTTGGATGCACTAAATTTGCAACCTCATGCTCAAGGACAACTTGTGTGAATCTTTGTTCCTTTAGTAGATCAACAAGTAGATATCTTCACCAAATCTCTTCTAGATCTCACCTAAACCCCTGTAACTATAATTTTTAATAATATTACGTACAACCACTATTACCGAGTAACGATATAACCCCTAAGAACCTATGGCCATTAACCCTTATAATCACTATAATTTATTTCCCCAAACGCATTTGACTCATAACCACTACAATTTTTAAAATCCCAAACCCCTAAACCCTTGAAAATTTATCCCTAATCTTTAACCCTTATAACCCCAAACATCTACATTAACTATTACATCTATCCATTATTAGTACTATTCTATCACCTATGTTAACCCTAATCACTTATAACCTCTATAATTTCTAACTTATAAACCCCAAATAGCTAAAGCCTAACTTATTAACCCTAATCACCTAATACCTATATCTCACAAACATTAATCCTTATAATACTCAAACCATATAAGCACTTTACTCCATAACACTATAACCCTTATCATCCCTAACACCTGACCCTTAATTCTCGCCATACCTAACCCCTATAAACATTAACCCCTAATCCCTATAAAGCACAATTCCAAACCAATGTAACATTTATCTGACTTTTAAATCCTAATGAGCTTAACTACCATAACCCCTAATACAACATTTTGACATGAAGAGAACTGAAACAAAATCAAAGCCTACCATAACATGGCCCTACAATATTGAGAATACAAAGGTCATGGCTATGTCAATTGACATAGGTGAAAAGGAAGATGTGTCTAGTGACACCAAAATAACAGAAGAATCATTAGTAGAGAATTGTAAATTCATTGTATTTGTGTTCAAACAAATACAAAGAATGTTCAATCATTAGTAGAGAAATGAGGAACCGAATGCAAATAATGTTCAAACTAGCACAAGAGAGAGAATTTGTATTGATTTCCATAGAACATGGAATGCATGATACAAAAAAGAAAACTCTATAATTCATGTTGACCTACACATTATTGAACAATGAGTTGATAGATGCTAAAAGCTATAACTAGGGATTCAACAAAGGTTGAATTCTAATTTGGTGGGAATATTCCATTAGAAAAATCGTTTCCTTTCTTAAATGTTATGGTATATAGTTGACGACATTTACAAGAATAAAATACAAGGCAATATTGGAAGAGCTGGAGGAAATTTCAAGAATGCCTCAGCTTATCCTCTCAATGAATAACAACTGACCAAACAATGACAAATACTAAAGGTTGATGAGACATATAAAATACTGACAAAAGCCTAAAACTTGCGTCAACCAAATTGGGTACTCTGAAAGAAAATTAGGTTTTATGGTTTACATGATGAAGTAATGATGGAATAAAGTGGGTGTGTCACTCAAATTTGAGTCCAGAAACCCTCCCATATCGTTAAGGAATGCCAATAGTCTATCCATGAAAAATTTCAATACATACAAAAACTATTTGAAAAAATTTCAATGTTGGCCCCATTCGCAGGTCCCTGCTATCGAACATGTCTAGTCCTCATGCAATTTTCATTCCTCATTCCTCGTTACTTGACCATGGTGTCATCCCCAAGATCCATTATTTTTGTACAAAATTACATATTAATGGCATAAAATTATCGATGATTTTTTTTCATCGATAGTATAGCAAATTTGTCGCAAGATTATTTACATTTGTCCCTCTTGCGATGATATCAAATGATGTAGCTTGGATTCTTTTCATATTTGGTTTATCAACTTGAAATCTAAATTTGATACTTTGCAAGCTAGCTCGACCTTCAGTCAAATACAAATATGAAACTTGGAATCATTAACATCTCTACTAGAACATATGAAAAATAGTTGGGTTTATGGTTTACATGATGAATTGATGATGGAATAAAGTGGGTGTGTCAGTCAAATTTGAGTCCAGAAACCCTCCCATATCGTTAAGGCATGCGACTAGTCTATCCAGGTCAAATTTCAATGCATACAGATACAATTTGAAAACATTTTGACGTTGTCCCCATTCACATGTCACTGTTGTTGCTTCTAGTATCTTGATAATGTTGATTAAGCAGTCAACTAAATAGAGGGATTTTTTGTCACAAATATGATGCAGATACATTGTATATACATTAATGTAGAACCTGAAAGAAAAATGAAGAAAGACCAACGAAATCCTAAAACTTACGTCAACAAAATTGGGTACTCTGAAAGAAAATTAGGGTTTATGGTTTACATGATGAAGTGATGATGAAAGAAAGTGGGTTTGTCACTCAAATTTGAGTCCATAAACCCTCCCATATTATTAAGGCATGCCAATATTCTATCCATGAAAAATTGCAGTGCATACAGAAACTATTTGAAAAAATTTCAACGTTGGCCCCATTCGCAAGTCCCTGCTGTCGGACGTGTCTAGTCCTTGTGCAATTTTCGTTCCTCATTCCTCGTTACTTGACCATGGTGTAGTACCCAAGATCCATTATTTTTGTACAAAATTACATACTAATTTTTAGGAGCCAAATATCAATATAGCATAGAAAAACCTCAGAATAAGTACTCAACGCCTTGAAAAAGAGAGAAATTCAGATAATAAGCCTCTTCGAAGGGGAAACCTCCTTATGCCCACATAAATGTTCAATTACAAGATGATTCAAAATGAAAATATCTCCTTTGTATATATAGGAGACTAGGAGGTATAATTACAACTAATGGCCTAAAGCTGACATAAATAAAATAACATTACTAATATAATATGCCCCAATTAAGGGGTAATGAGCCACTATTTAGGGCTTAACATGCCCCTCCCCTTGAGACAAGTGTTGTCTGCTACACTTGAGTAACTCTGTATGCTTTTGTATAAAAGACTCATCTTCCCAAGTGGAATCTTCAGCCGGTAGTTTCCTCCATTTAATGAGATACTCTAAAATGGATCTATTCCTCAGCTAGAAAATTCTTGTGTCAGTGATGGCTTCAGGGTCCAATATCATTTTTCCTTCCTCGTAAAGTTATAGAAATATAGTTTGAACTGGGATCTTGTCACCTATAACCTTCTTTAAGCATGAAACATGGAAAATTGGGTGTACTCGTGAAGATGCAGGCAACTCCAATTTGTATGCCATAGTACCAATCTTTTACAACACCTTATAAGGGCCATAGTACTTTGGTGATAATTTATTATCCTTCTTGGCTTGCTTGAGGGACATCTGTTTGTATGGTTGTAGTCTTACAAACACCCAATCCCCTACTTCAAAACTTCTTTCACTGTGATGTTGATCTTCTTGTTGTTTCATACGATTATGTGCCATGGTCAGGTTGTCCTTTAATATTTGGAGAACTTGTTGTTGATGCTTGATGTGATCTTCCACTGCTTGAACCTTAGATTTTTATTTTAGAGAATAAGTGATGGAAGGAGGGTGGTATTCATAGAGTTCCATAAATGGTGTCATTTTTTTTGTAGTATGAAAGGAAGTGTTATACCACCATTATTCCAAGGGTAACCATTTGAACCATTGTTTTTGTTTATCAGAGACAAAGCAATGAAGGTAGACTTCCAAACATTTATTCACTATATCAATTTGTCCATCAGATTAAGGATGATAGGATGAGCTATGATCCAATTGAGTACCCAAACAAGAAAATAATTTTGTCCAAAAATGTCCAGTGAAGATGG
Organism: Picea mariana; assembly: GCA_032191745.1. NCBI lineage: Eukaryota > Viridiplantae > Streptophyta > Pinopsida > Pinales > Pinaceae > Picea > Picea mariana. Next base: position 12,685 of record JASDQU010253282.1, read on the forward strand.
GATGTTTGTCACTTACAATAAACTTTGGGCTGCCATGTAACTTTTGAACTATCTCCATGAATGCAGTGGCAACTGTCCTATCTTTGAAGGGATGAGAGAGTGCACAAAAGTGTGCGTATTTGGTCATTCTATCAACAATCACCATGATGACACTCTTTCCTTCAGACTTCGGTAACCCTGTGATGAAATCCATGGAAACCTCCTCCCAGCACTGACTTGGGATGGCTAATGGTTGTAAAATACTTGGGGTCTTAATTATTTCCACCTTATTTTGTTAGAAAACCAAGCATTCTACCACAAACCTTTGAACATCATTTTTAAGGCCATCCCAAAAAAATTCCTTCTTGACCCTATGGTAGGTTTTTAAAAATCCTGAGTGCCCTCCCACTGGAGAGGTGTGCAATTCCAATAGTACCTTTTGTTTGAGTTGGGATTTCTTACATAAATATAAGTGATCTTTGTACCATCGTGAATCATTTTTCCATGTAAATGTATCTGATGTACTGGAATCATGATGCAACCTTTGAATGAGAGTCCACACTTTTTTGTAATTCTTCCATTCATCCCTTGCTTATGTTATCCAATCGGGTTGGATGATGGAGATAGAACAGAGAAAGGCCTCAACATATTCATCGTTCCTTGAGAGTGCATCTGCCACAACATTTTGCTTCCCTTTTTTATAGACGATTTCAAAATCATAACCCAATATCTTGGTTACCCATTTTTGTTATTCTTCTGAAGATAATCTTTGTTCCAAGAAGTATTTAAGACTATCATGATATGTTTTGACCTTGAAGTGCCTACCTATTAGTTAAGGACACCATTTCTTCAATGCATGTAGTATTGTCATCATTTACTTCTCATAAATGCGTTTGTGTAAGTCCTTTCCCTTGAGTAGTTGATCTGTAATGATCTTTTAATGACTATGGTTGAGTTTTTAATTGCATGCGTTAATTATCCAATTGAGAAGATTAATGAAAGAATGAGGAAAATGGAGAAATTATGATAGCCATATACACATATGCAGATCTAAAATGAAGTAATAAACAACAAACCATAGCAAGAGAATTGATAACGGATTTCGGCACAACGTTACCTACGTCTCCGGGCCTTTGTCTCTGTGGGGGAGGCTTCTTTATTTCTGTTCAAAAGCTCAAAAGTACATCGCAGCAGTGCCAATTGGCTACAAGACTAATATGGTCATGTTCTTCTAGATCTCTAGAACCCAACAAAGAAAACGACACGCAAAACAGATGTCCGGAGCTCCCAGAAATGGCCCGCAAGCGTCTGCTCCTCAATAGCTTCCCTGCATAAAAATGGCTTTGGCTTGGATTACCTTCAGCATAACTCTACTTTGACTGTCCTCCATGGCCTCAAACAGGCTTGGTTTTTATAGATCTGAAGCTGGTTATCCATCCCCAACTTCCTCCCAAAATTTGGCCTCCAAAAATGCCCAATATCTCTCAAAAATGGATAAAATCCATTAATACAGGCATAAAAACCATTAAAAAATCAAAACTATATAACAAAACCCATTGTATGTTTAATTTTGGGCGTAGCCCCCAAAAGTGCGCGCCCCTGGTCATATGGGGGAGCGGCCATGTGGCCAGGCGCTCCACCTGTGTGCTAGCCCCTTGTCCCTGGCTCCTGGTCTTCGGCGTAGGCATAAGACCGGGGCTAACAACTTACCCGTGCGCGCGCCCTGTTCGGATTGGGTCCGGGTCACATGGGATCCGCCAAGATCCATAGGCTGATCCCTATCCGCCAAGTACCGGGTCGTATGGGAGTGTAACAACCGCGGGCTGGTTCCTATCCACCAAGTGTCGGGTCGTATGGGAGTGTAACAACCATGGGCTGGGGCTAAGCCCCAGCCCTTTCCACCTCCAACTACTTGTTTGATTTAATTCAAATATATTGTTTGCCACATAACTATTAAGCACTAACTATGGAGCGGGTGGTTAGCCCGGTCCTGCCAGTCCGTAGCGCGGAGGAGGTCGGGGGTTCGACTTCGGTGGAGACCCCATAATTTTACACAACTCGAAAGCCAACCACAGGGTGCCATGTGGCAGCCCATGACTGGGCCACGTGGCACCTCTCCAACAAATCAGACACTGCCACTTATCGAGTGTTGGATGGTCCATGTATCTGCCACGTACCTTGCCACCTGTCACCGTACCTGCTTAGTCAGCCTGCTGACGTCATCCATGCCACGTCATCCTGTGCCACGTGTCACCCTTACAGTGGTGACACATGTCACCCTCTGACTGGTCCAACTGTACCTGTCATATGCTCCATCACCTGCCATGTGTCATCACCAGAAGCTGCCATGTCAGCTGTATGGCTGTACGGCCTGTACAATCAGCCTGCCACATGGCACTGTACGGACTGTACAGTCACCCATTTTTTTTTGCATGTTTGGGTTTTCAAACAGAATGCGATATCTTTCGTATACGAATCCTATTTGATGAAGTAAATATATGGCCAAAATCAGGAAGGCGAGACGGACGCAATGGCGTTGGTTTCGTTGGATTCTGAGAACTTTCATTTTTGAGCCTTTTTGAGCCCTGTCAGGCTCCTGGATCTGATTCTGGATCACACCTCCCCACTAAAAGACCTTTTGGTTCCCAAAAGGTTACTGACTAGTCAACAATATTAGGATAGGCTCACCCAGCTTGTCCTCTGTCTCTGAACTCTGTCCTATGCACCTGTCTCATCAAGATCAACTGTAACACAATCATGACAACTGACAGTATATTATTAGCCATTTGAACCCTGTTACATCTTACTGAAGCCACTATCATCCATGTAGACAACATTACTAATGATAGCATCAAAAAGACGACTGCAAATGAGCTAATATACTTGAAATATTTGCACGACATGAGCTTATCTTGAAGCAACTTATGATTGATTTTCCATTCAACAATCATTTCTTGTTCTTGCTTAAGATCGATTACTTCATTTGAAACAATTATTGGTTTGTTTCTTGCTTGCACTGCCTTCTTTAATTGTTCCATTGTTTGAAGTGTTTTATTTGCTTTAACATGATGAGCATGAACCACATAATCTTGACCTGCTTTGGTGAATTGATATTGATTCTTTGTCCTGTAGAAGATTTCCTTATGATCATATAAATATGGACTACCTAAGACCATTCCACATTCTCTTAACGACACTACATCACATGTTACTTCGTCCACAAACTTAGATGAAATTGCAAATTTGATTGTGCACTGCTTTGTTATGTGCATTTGATGATGATTGCTTATCCATTTAAGTGTGTAAGGCTTATGATGTAGTTGTGTTTTTAATCCCAATTGCTTAACCAATTCTTTTGAGATTAGATTAGATTGAGATCCACTG
>JASDQU010253288.1:0-16230 GCA_032191745.1 Picea mariana
TTGTTCATTGATCATTGGATATAATTGAATGGTTTAAGTATAAGTTGAAAAATGTTATAAATTGTACTTGATACTGATTCACCCCCCTCTCAGTATCAACATTTAGGAGATCACAAACACATGGGGAACACCTCCCAAGGTACATAATATCAACACTGAGCAGCTTGTGTCCCACGACTATTCCATTAAATTGGGAAAACTTTATATTTTCCAAGATTTCAAGATTAGATCATATCCATCAGGTCCTTGAGGTATCTATTGGTTTGTTTTGTGAAAGATTTACCTCTGTTTGAGTTCTTTGATCACATAATTTATCTTCATTTGTTTTTTGGAGTTTGATTGTGTGATTGGTTTTGGATTTCTTGGATAGGCTTGATTGTTGTCTTTTGATCCTATTAAGTTGGGAAGTGAACCCAACATATTTAGTAGCATGTGATATATATTGCATTATTTTTCCCTTTTGTAAGTGTTATTCATTACTAGATATAGCCTTTAAAGTGAGTTTTGGGTGAGATATTTGTAGTGACATTGGAGTAGGATGTTTAGCATCATTTCCAATTTAATACAAACCTCTTCTTGTTGTTTATTGTTTTCCATTTTAATTTAGATTCTTGATTAGTCTAAGAAACATTTTTCATTATATTTGGAAAAAGAAGAAAAAAATAATTATTTGCATGCTTCTGTGATTTTGAAGAATTATAATAACAATGCATTGTGAGAGTGATTTGATTCCATTTTGGAAAATATTGCATCTGAATTGTTTGTAAGGTTGCTTGGTGTGTCAGTTTATGTTTCTAAAGTTTCTAAAGAAAAGGAAAAAGTATATTTCCCTCCCGTAACTACAGTCCATCAAAGTGAAAAAATTCCATTGTCAATTTTGCATTTGCTTCATTAGGTCAAGGGTCATAACATCACCAAAGTGTCATCCATCTCCCTTTGACTTAAACAACAACCATTAAAAATAATTGCATAATTTAAAATTCATTAGACATTTTTCCTTTTTAGTAATCCAACATTAGATATGCTTAGGGCCTTGGAATAGGATTGGAGAGTAAACTCTCCAAGACCACAAAAACAAAACTTAGGATTCATTAAAGAGTGATATATCCATTCTTGCAACCAGTGTGTTAGGAGCCTCCTCTAACGTAGGAGTTAAGCATGATTTCACATTAGGAAACTAGGGAGATTACCACTCTCTACCTTTTTTTTTGTGTTTTTGATATTGTTTCAATTGCTACATATATTGGGGTTTCCTTGATTCCATGCCTATGTGTGAGGTAACAAATTTATAGCCTCAAGATTAGTTACCCTTACCTTACATGTTTTCATATTTGCAATTGTTCATCTAATAATTGATTGTAAGGTGGTAGCCTTAGTGACCTTTCCTAAGTATCCAAAAGAAGTGACTATAGGTGGGACGTGCCTACAATACTTAGGTTAGATTTTCCTTCACAGTATTTTTTCCCTCATGGGGTGCCCATATTAATAAAGTATGATTTCATCTGTTAGGGTTGTTTCACATAGATCATCATAAATTCTCCTCATTACTTTACTAACCAATATTTTGGGGACTTCATCTCCCTTTTCGGGTTGGTTTTCATAACGCCCCTTGTGCCATTGGTTCACTTTATGTTATCCCATATTTTATAGGGGTGTTCTCTTTGATTTTGAGTCTAGATCAGACTTATGTTGAATTTTGTTTGATTTACACCTATTATTTTCAGTGTGGTTGAATTACCGTGTTTGTCCCGTCAATTGTGAGGACTAGAACCATCTCGGAGGTACAACCACATCTCAAGCGGTGAAAATTATGTGAGCAATAATATGAAGGGTATTATATTTGATTAGAGGAGACTAGTTTGGTTGAAGTGGAAGTGTTTGACAAAGGTCCTCCTCCGAACCTTAACCATCCTTTAACTGATCCTGAAGAACCTCTACTTGTCCAAGTAGGGGATATTTTTAATGATCCTTTTTATTTATTTAGTAATACTTACACCATGTTAGGACCAAGTGTATTTTCTAGTGTATCTAATTCATCCAACCCATCCTCAAGTGGGACATGGGGCATCCTATTGATTTCTGCATTACCTTATTTTAGAACCATTGGACCTGTTGAGACTCATAATAATACTGAGAGAGGGGGGTGAATCAATATTGTATCAATTTTCTTAATTTTATTTCTTTCAATGATTTAATATTATTTTGAAGTACTTACTTAATCACCAATGCATATAGAAATAAATCAACATAGAAAAAACAATACGCCACATTTTTTATGTGGAAATCGAATGTGGGATAAAACAACATAAAATATTTCTTTATGTTATTCTACAAGCACCAACTTACTACTTATAATCTTCAAGCTCAAAAGACACCCATCTATTGCAAATAATGAGAACAAAAATCCTCTTAGGCACCAACTTGTTACAAATGACGAGGACTTCAATCCTCTCAGTCACCAACATGTTACAAATGATGAGGACACCAATCCTCTCAGGAACAACCTATAGAATGAAGACACCAAACCTCTCCATTGCACCACCCTACCTCCCTATATTCAGTTTTTCTAATCAAAATTTCCTTACATAACTAGACCTTTCAAAAACAATTCTCTTCAATTAAAAAATGATCTGATATATCTCTAGTTACGTTCCTTTGAAGAGTTACAAGATCTTTTCCCTCTCTTCTCATCAACTTAATACTCGATCAGAGCACATCCCTATTTATAATAAATTTTCATGAGTTCAACTAACTATATGCGGAGACATAAAATTTATATTGTGGATATATCTTGAACAAATCAAAGTCCAGTTAGTTATATGTGGACAAAATTTTGTCTAAATTAAGTATGTGGACACATAACAATTAGATTGTGGACATATCTTGACCAAATCAAAGTCTAATTAGTTATATGTGGACACAATTTTGTCTAAATTAATAATATTTCTTGTTTAATTAGATCGACATTCTTCAACGAAATCAAAGGGACCAAATCTTCCAATGAATGAGATATGACTCATCTCCAGCAACAAAACCTAGTCTTATTAGAGCATCTCCTAAAATCGATGCAACAATTCACATTCTATTTTATAGAGCATCCAATGCCCATATATAAAAGGAGTGCAAAACACAAGTCACAAGTATTCATCATGTTCCACTTTCCCTGTAGTATGATCACCTAGTCGCCCCACTAGATTTTGAGCGTGCCTTGGTGACTTGCTCACTTNTATACTGACTAACCAGTATAAGAGGAGTGCAAAACACAAGTCACAAGTATTCATCATGTTCCACTTTCCCTGTAGTATGATCACCTAGTCGCCCCACTAGATTTTGAGCGTGCCTTGGTGACTTGCTCACTTGACTGCTAAACTTCCACTTGTTTCATCGCAATACACTCCATTGCTTGTCGCACCCTCTTTGTCCCATCACACTCCACTATGTTGTTTGTTGCACTAGCTCAAGGAACCCTGCAATCATTCCACATAACTTCTTCTAGTTTTCTTTCATGTCCTTCACATCATGCACATCCTTCTTACATATTGCATATGTATGTTCCATGCACTCAGAACTAGTTTTTTTTCCCCATGACACTCCTTTCCTCTACTACATTATAAAAGTATTTTATTCCTTTTTAGGATTTAATAAAATGAACAAGAAATAAAAATCAAATATTTTTAAGAAAAAGAAAGAAAAGGGGGAATGAAATTAGATCTTTGTTTCTTGTGGAAGTAGTATCAATTATGCCACCATTGAAAAAATAGTGATGATTTTAGTATTGTTCTCAACAAGTTGGGTTTTAGTATTTCCTTAGTAGCCATAAATTTATCTCCGAGTTTTCACTCCTCTGATTAGTTACTCTTCCAGTCACTATCGAGAGTCTATTTGTGCCTCTTATGTTGTAGAATTATATCGTTGTTTATTCTTGTGTTAAATTCTACCCTAGTCACCAGTTTGTTGTGCTTATGTTTAACGATTGTGTTTATCTTATGTTATCCATCATTCAAAATTATTGAATGTCCAGGTCATCCTTCCCATTTGTCAATTTATTCTTAGACATATTAGTATCATTTCTTTAGAGATTGACTTACAATTTATAGCACCATGGGCCTATTTTCATCACTGGTAGGTTATCTTGCAATCATCAAATGACATTTCATTAATGGTCACTAGCTAAGTGGTTTCCCATGTGTTTGGAGGAAATACATTTATTAACATATTCAGATCCATGATGTATTTGGGTTTCCATTTTCATCATTGGTGGAATTCCTTATCTATGTCAATAGCTTTAAATAGGGGTGATTTTAAGCATGTAAATTTATATTAAAATGTAGAAACATGGGCTAATCTTACTAGTCCTTAATATGGAAAATGTAAAATGTTTGGCGATACATTTGTAAAAATATTCAAATTTCTAAGGATTTTATATAATTTCTTTAAAATTTTGGCTATTTTTAAGGTAAAATAATTTAACTCTATCGAAATTGCATGAATAATTTTTAGAAAAAATAAAAATTAACGAATCTTTTTTTGGGAAAAAAACATGGAAAATTAGCCTATTTGTGAAATTTAGCCCCTAAAATCATCTATGGTTTTAATTATTGGTTGTTTTTTAGAGGATTTCTTTTGTTCACTATTTCCATTCAGGGCATACAAGAGATGTACTTGGTGGTGTGTTCTTCTAGATTTTTTCCAAGACCTTGAATTTGTTTTTCACATTTTCACTAATTTTAGATGATGGTGGATGCTTCAATTCACTCCGAGTGGATATATTATTTTTTTTAAATAATAAAATGGTACTACCTTCTAATAAACTGGAAATTTACATGCAAAGTGAACCTGGGCTTCGGTTGCCATACTAAAAACCAACCCAAGACCATGCCATATGAAAAATTAGTCTTGCTCTAAGGAGCCAAAAAATTGTATATTTTATGTAGCTACTCTAGATCTAAGACAAGATTTAGAAAAACATAAAACATCCAAACCAATAAGAAAACCTGAAACTAGGCCAACATTGTTGAGAAGTGGAACCATCTTGCAAGTGCCAATGATTTATTGAGCATTGTGGGGGTCCTTGTCTTCATGATGGCCCTCCAAGTTTCTAGACCAAAATAGAATAGGGATGTTCAGGGATAAAACAACCTAGGCTTCCATCTCATTTACATGATGGGGATGTGCATTGTTGGAGATTAAAGCCAATAACATATTCACTTTGTTGTCCAAATGTTTCATTCTAAAAGTTAAATCTGCAACCTCGCTTTGTAATTTGAAAATTATATCCACATACGCCTCCTCTACATGACAATTCTGAGACGTAGTGGAATGATTGGCATCCATAGACTGATGGTTCAAGGCCAGAGAGGTTGGGAGATTGTTCATCATTATTTCCACTTCTTCATGTTGAATATGATTTCCCATAGGAGGGGCACTTTTTAGGTGAGTGACCAAAATGTTCACCTTCAAACTCTTGTCTTTGGGAATGATGCCAAAATCTTCCCATTCAATCCATCACCCCCAGGAGAATTCATCTTTTGGAGCCTCATTCTTGTATGACCCTGTTACATTATGAGTTTATTGCATATATATCTTCTTCCAAAACTCACCCAACAAAGGAATTTTTTCGACCTCCGGGGTGCTTCTAAACCAAAGAGATGTACTCTACAAGTGTTCGATGGCATCTCATTTATTCACCCTTTCTAGAGTGTAATAGGTATCTTGATTCCCATTATCATTATCGATGGGTTGTCTCGCATTTTTTAACGATATACATCAATGAAGGGTAATCAAATGGTTTCTCCCATGTTCAACATCAACTCATTTATTCACATGGTGATGATTCATACCTTTGGCAGGTTTGGATTGAATACCTTGGGCCTGTTGGACACACCTACCAAACTTAGAGGGGGGGTGAATGAGTGTGGGGATCTTTTTCAAAAAAAACTTCCCTCTTACACAAAACTCATTAGTTAGTATTCAACATTTACTCATTACACATTGTTGTCATTTATAACCAGCTATATGTGAGCATATATCAGTATCATATATCATCAACATATATCATCAATAAGTCATCACCACAAGGAACACAAATAACACAAGATGTATGTACAATTTTCTTTTTATTATGCACTACAATCCTTGGGGTTTATTAGCAATAACTGAATAGAGTACAACTCTACAAGAGCACCAGCTCTATATGCAAGACTCATCTTACATCCTCAGCACCAACTGAGATGAGGCAAAAATCCTCCACATATATCAATCTTTCACAGGTACGCAACCTGTCAGTAGTGCAACCTGCATGTGTACGCACCCTAGATCACTACAACCAGCGTATGTACATGGACAATATACAATGCAACATGCGTATACTTCTGAGAAACTAGGGTTTTTGTTTGCTTCACTTACTCATATCCTTTGCAACCTGCAATCACATTCTCTTCTGTCTCTCACTATCCAATCTGATCCACAGCTAGTCACAACATATTCAAGCTCTCCAAAAGTCTACTCATGATCCACAACTAATCAATATGAATGATAACTCAATCATGTATAAGAAACTAGTATACCATAGCAATCATATCACCATTGAATCACACGAGTAATTCTCACTCCATCAGCCAACATAAATCACATCATAGCAGCCATACCAAGAATGCCCTAAGAATTCACAACACAACAAGCAATAGTATCCATCAAGACAATAATGTAACCATAACATAGTCTTAGTGATAGATCTGAGCCCATAGAATGTAGGTATGGAACCTGCTTCAGTATTCAAAAGCTAGTCATCAACTCAAACACAAATCTCCATGATTTTATCCACTGTACGTGCCCTGTCCTAATACAATTCACATATGTACGTGCCCTGGTCCATTACATCCCACGTATACCTCAAAAACTAGGGTTTCTGAAGCTCCGAAACTTTTTCCGTCAAGATCTTTGACATTTCCAAAACTTTTATGCATCCATGAGATCCTCCTCACGCTCTCTTTCTTAGAATAGATCTTCAATCATGCTCAAGAGATACTCACAAAAGATTCACAAGAAATACTCCCAAAAATGTTCTTCTCAAATGTACTTTTCACAAGAGACCCTAGCCTCTTATTTATACTCTTCATCTTCTAGATCAATTAACCCACTTCTAGGTAGCTTAACCCATTTCTAGTTCACTTAACCTATTTTCCTCATTTTAGGGTTAACCACTTTCCCTAAATAGAAAGTTCTCCATTACTTTATGATTTAAATATTCCTCCTCCATTTTGTCACCTTACTTTAATATTTAAATAATCATTCTTGATTTTTTCACTTCACTTTATTATTTAAATAATAATTTCTTCTTTTCAATAACTTTGACTTTTTTCACCTTATGGGGCTTCAAGCCATCATATCGGGGTCCTTCAACTTCGTAATTCCATAACTCTCAAACTATGAGGAGTTATGTGACGTTCCACATACCACCAAAAATGGAATGACAATAACTATCTATCTAGGATAGTTTCACCAACAAAATCACTAATGTTCATCTCATTATTCCATATACATGCATGGGTTCTCTCAACCACAACTCAACCGCAAAGCGTCTTCCTGTGAGGGATTTCACCATAAGGGAACCACTTTGGAGTTAATACACTTGTAATTCTTATCAACCATGACAAGAAAATAATGAGTCACCTTTACATCAAACAAACTATGCATCATATATCAAGGAATCCATATTCATCATGTATCAATGTCAACTCATTGATCCATCTTCATCTATGCATCATATCAATGATAAATTATTGATCCATCTTCATCGGTTGGTTTCCACTTGACATCTATCATTCTCATCAAGGAAAATACATATACATTTTTCATCAATCATCAATCAATCAAGCCTATCAATCAATCCATCACTTGACATCAATCAGTAACATCAATCAATCAAACCATTGGCATCAATGACAACATGATCCAACAATCTCGCCCTTTGACATTGATGGCAATACCAACATTGATGTCAACACCAATTATTGATGTCAACATGTAGACAAGGCATGATCTACATCAATAGTCCTCAATCATATCAATATGACAATCTCTCCCCATTATGAAACATCAATCACATCAATGTGACCATCTCTCCCCCTTTGACATTAATGGAAAAGGGCCATTCTCCTCTTGGGGCTACTCCCACTGCTTGAATTCCTTTGATCTTCCTTTGAATAATCTCTCCTCTTTTTGAATAAGGCATATCAATTTGATGCAATGTTGAAGATACATTTCTCATACTCCCCCTATGACCATTTCTCCCCCTGGAACTATGCATGTGTGCTTTTAATTCAAGTATAGGGCTCGTTTCTCCTCCTAGAATCATGGGAATAAGAATGACTCCCCCTATGGGTATGTCTCCCCCTATATTCTCTACAATATGAACAATATGCTACCATATGATGATCCTTGGACCTGTTTATGCATCAAACTCATGCCATACCAACCATCATGAAACAAAAGATATGTTTACAATAAAATAGAGAATCATGAGTAGAACATCACCCAAGTACATCATGTACAAATTGTGTGCCCATCATGCACAACACCCATGTACAATAACCATGTCCATCAATACCATACAATGTTCCATAAGATCTCATCAGTGGAATGTATCGACCATATTCCACCATGTGCATCTCCCAATATGCCAACCATGTGCATCTATAAATATGCCTCCAAGTGTCATAACCATGTATCTCAAATAAATACAAATTGTTTTGCTAATCAAGTAATATCAATGGTGTACTATCATCAAGTATATTCCATCTATGAGTGTACCAAATATTAATATCAACATGTATCACCACTTGTACCAATAAAGTACATCAACCATGCACTAATACCACAACATGATGAATCCTCATACATGTATGCCAAATCCTCCATAAAATATGTGTCAATCAAACTGCTAGTAGGTGCCTCTACCAATGTACCAATCATGCATCAACAATAGATCAATCCATGACTCATCAATGATGTACAACATGATCACCTCATCAACTCACCAACTACATGTCCCAATATGTATCCCATTCATATGCAATATATCCAACAAGTAAGATTTCAATAATACATCACAGGATATATCAATGAAACTCAAATATGTATCAGCCATGTACCCCAACATAGCAACCTAAATCCTCCATTTACTACATAAAATGCTAAGGATCCATCAATACATGTACTAGTAGTATGATTCAATAGATCAATGATATCTCAAGATATATCTCATAACCAAGATGTCGTAACTTCACTGTCATAACCAACATTGTTCTTTAAAAAAAAATGTCTCAATCCATACCCATGGGTTAGTTCCATGCATCCAACATGGAATTTCATTATTTTTATCATCACATTACATAATCCAATATAGACTCATGAAAATCTGCAGCAAACAATGTCAGAACCTGCAATAAACTATGTCAGACCCTGAATCACAGAGTTATACCATCACATCAAGCTGCAACCCTTGTGCATAGCCGTTTTTCCTAGTCTTCACCACATATACGTGGCTTGTTGTATAATCGCTCGCGTATGTACGTGACCTATTCAAGGTTAGCCTCTATATGTGCATGACTGTTACCACTGTCACCTACATACGCTTTAGTAGATGACACACTTGAGCTTCCCTTCAGTCTTCCATTTTGTTTTGGTTCCTTAGTCTTCTTTGCCGACTTCTGAAGGTGTCCCTGTTTCTCAGAACTTGAGCTCTGAGCTTCCATATTTTCAAAAATGTCTCCCTTCTTTACTTCATTCCTTCTTCTAGTCATGCCATATGAATTCCACATCATATAACTTCTTCTTTGTTCCATTACTCTTGGGATTTGTGGCCAAATACACTACAGTTGTAGCATCTCATGGTGTTACAGTGAACAACAATATATCCTACTTGATCACATCTCCAACACCTTATGGTGTTATAAAATGTTCCATTATATCTCCTTTCATAAGATCTACATTCAAAAGATTTGTGACCATATTCATTACATGAATAACAATGCCCATGAAAAATACTTTCATACCTTTGCTTTGGTGTCCCAAATATAGCTTCTTGATGTCTTCCTTGCTTTGTTCTTTTGAAATTTTCTTTGCCTTGTGTATATGGTTGTTCTACAACATTGTTTTCCTTCTTTGATGGAATTACCTCATGCTTCTTTGAGGTTCTTTCTTCAGCATGTGTAGCTTCTTCTTTGGATCCAAGAGCTGATTTATCATATGGTGATCTTTGAATTTCCAAGATCTCATTCAAGATTGGGAGCTATTCAAGAATTTGTTTGACTTATCTACCTTGTTTCTAAGGTCAACAACTTCAGCTTCTAACTTATCACATGACTCTTCCTTTTCATTAATTTGATTCTTCAATAGTTCCTCTACCCTTTTGGCTTCTTCAATTTGGGTGTTGAGATGGACAATAGTTTCAACACTTTTGCTAATCTCATCATCTACCTTCATATCTTCTTTTTCATTCTTTAGTCTTGTGATCTCTTCTTCCTTTTCTTCTAATTTAGTCTTATTGCTCTCTTCTTGTTCTTTGAACATTCCCTTTAACTTCAATATGTGCCTTTGATTCCTCCTAAGAAACTTCTTAGTGTTATCTAAAAGATAGTTATAGTGTGTATAATAATGATCACTTCTATATCTATATAAACCCTCTGTAACTTCTTTTTGAAGTTCTAATAGATATTCTTCTATTCTTTCCATGGGATAACTACCATCAAACTTTACACAAAATATTTTTAGATCTTCTTCTTCACTTGAGAAGAATTCAACATCATCATATTTTGAATCATTGCAATCAAGAGTCTTTGGAGATTCTTTACCTTCATTTGAAATACTTTTGAGATCTTCCTTTGTGCTATCTTCACTTGAAAATTTTTCAAGATCATATTTTTAAATAATACAAACAAGGTTTTTTGACGATTCTTTACCTTTGATAATCTTGATGGAGTGGTCTTCAATATCTTCCTTCTCCTTCTTGATTTGATATGTCTCCTCTAGCTTTGTCCATAGATCCTTGGAAAAAGTGCATTGTCTCATTCTCTCTTTGATAGGGCCTGAGAGTCCACTAAGAATAGTCTTGAGATACAACAGATCATCCTTCTTTACTTCCCTTTGAGTTGTAAAATTTGACTTGTTCTTCAAGGGAATTGATCCACCAATGGCTGCCTTCAAAATAGCCACTCCCATTTACTTCAAATGTACTCTCATTTCTATTCTCCAAGTATAATATTTTTCCTCATCAAGGATTGGAACTTCATCATCCATTTGTGCGTCTATGGATCTCCTTCAAGCTTGTTAAGGCTTGTAGTGAAGGTCAGCTCTGATACCAATTGTTGGACACACCTACCACACATAGAGGGGGGGTGAATGAGTGTGCGACTCTTTTTCAAAAACAATTTCCCTCTTACACAAAACTCATTATTTAGTATTCAACATTTACTCATTACTCATTGTTGTCATTTATAACTAGTTATATGTGAGAATATATCAGCATCATATATCAGTAACATATATCATCAATAAGTCATCACCACGAGGAACACAAAGAACACATGATGTATGTACAATTTTATTCTTATTACGGACTACAATCCTTGGGGTTTATCGACAACAACTAAATAGAGTACAACTCTACAAGAGCACCAACTCTATATGTAAGACTCAACTTACATCCTCATCACCAACTGAGATGAGGCGACAATCCTCCACATATATCAATCTATAATGGGTACACGACCTATCAGTAGTGCAACCCATGTGTGTATGCGCCTTGGATCACTACAGCCCACGTATGTATGCGACCAATCTACAATTCAACATGCGTATACTTCTGAGAAACTAGGGTTTTTATTTGCTTCACTTACTCAGATCCTCTGCAGCTTGCAATCACATTCTCTTCTATCTCTTACTGTCCAATCTTATCCACAACTAGTCACAGCACGTCCAAGCTTTCCAATAGTCTACTCATTCTCCACAACCAATAAATATGAATGCTAAATAAATCATGTATAAGAAACTAGTATACCATAGAAATCATATCACCACTAAATCACAAGAGTATTGCGCACTCCATCAGCCAACATAAATCACATCATAGCTACCATACCAAGAATTCCCTAAGCATTCACAACACAACAAGCAATAATATCCATCAAGACAATAATGTGACCATACCAGAGTCTCAATGATGGGTATGATCCCATAGAATGGAGGTCTGGAACCTGCTTTAGTATTCAAAAAACAATCATCAGCTCAAACACAAATCTCCATGATTTTATCCACTGTACGCGCCCTATCCTAATACATCCCGCGTATGTATGCACCGTGGTCCATTACAACCCACGTATACCTTAGAAACTAGGGTTTATGAAGCTCCAATAATTTTTTCGTCAAGATCTTAGACATTGCCAAAACTTTGATGCGCCAATGAGATCCTCCTCATGCTCTCTTTCTTAGAATTGATCTTCAATCATGCTCAAGGGATACTCACAAAAGATATAGAAGAGATACTCCCAAAAATGTTCTTCTCAAATGTACTTTTCACAAGAGACCCTAGCCTCTTATTTATACTCTTCATCTTCTAGATCACTTAACCCACTTCTAGGTCACTTAACCCATTTTTAGGTCACTTAACCTATTTTCCTCATTTTAGGTTTAACCACTTTCTATAAATAGAAAGTTCTACATTACTTTATCATTTAAATATTCCTCCTCGATTTTGTCACCTTACTTTAATATTTAAATAATCATTCTTGATTTTGTCACTTCAATTTATTATTTAAATAATAATTTATTCTTCTCAAGCACTTTGACTTCTTTGACCTTATGGGGCTTCAAGCAATCATATAAGGGTCCTTCAACTTCATAATTCCATAACTCTCAAACCATGAGGAGTTATGTGACGTTCCACATACCACTAGAAATGGCATGACAACCACTATCTATCTGGGATAGTTTCACCAACAAAATCACTGATCTTCATCTCATTATTCCACATACAAGCATGGGTTCTCTCAACCACAACTCAACCGCAAAGCGTCTTCCTGTGAGGGATTTCACCATAAGGGGACCACTTTGGAGTTCATCCATTTGTACTTCTTATCAACCATGAAAAGAACATAATGAGTCCTCTTTACATCAAACAAACTATGCATCATATATCAAGAAATCCATCTTCATCATGTATCAATGACAACTTATTGATCCATCTTCATCTATGCATCATATCAATGATAACTTATTGATCCATTTTCATCGATTGGTTTCCACTTGACATCTATCATTCTCATCAAGGAAAATACATATACATTGTTCATCAATCATCAATCAATCAAGCCTATCAATCAGTGCATCACTTGAAATCAATCAATGACATCAATCAATCAAACCATTGGCATCAATGACAACATGATCCAATGGGGCCTTAGTATAATTTCCTCTTTATTTTGTTTCCCGATCTACACAAGATAGTACCACTCACCCTCATGACAATGGTAATTTTGGAGAATCAATTTATTCATCTCACAATTCTAGTTATTCTCTTGATGTACACTGTAACATCCCTAGTTTTAATCCCCATGAATTATAATGTAATTGTATACATGTGATTTAGGATAGTGAGCCGATGTGTTGGGGTGAAGAGCCTGTATTGGTTTAATATGGCCATGGACCAAATGGTATATTATGTGCATTGAAATAATTAGTCAAAATAGTAATCGTTGGCTACTATATGAGAAGGGTGGAGAACAATGAGGGCGATATGATTCCATGAGAGAGGGGTCCAAGGGGAAATTACTCATAGGTATTAATCCAATCCACATTCCTAAATTATTATTATTGTGTAAACCTTCTATTTCTTGTTGAGGGTTCCTAAAGCCAATTATTAAACTTGTAAGATGGTGGGTGTGAGGAATCACATCCCATAGTTATTGGAGAGCATGGGCATGAGTACAATTATCTTGGGGAATCTTGTAAGTCAATTCAAGAAAGCAAAAAATGGGAGGAAATTTGTATGGCCAAGGGGGAAGTTTTTGGATAGTCACATTTTTGCATAGGGAGAATTTTTTACTTGCATATTTTGGACAACAAGAGAGGAGATGAGTGATGGGATGATCACCAACCATGTTGGGGTTGAAGTAATTCATTGTTGGGTTGTGTTTTATGTTGAGAAATAGGTTTGTGTTCCTGTAAATCATGTTGTAAGATTGTGAAGTTTTTTTCTATTGAGAATATGACTCAAGGGCCTTGTGAGAGCTATTGTGAGCACTCCTGGAGTAGCTGGGAGGTTTTCTAGTGAAACAAATGCACCAAAACCTAGAGGTAAGTGGGAAGGTCCAAGGGATTAAATGAAGCTTCATTATTTCTTTAACTACCACAATAACAAACCAATGTTTATTCACCAAACCTACTTTATTCCAAAGTGTCCATGATCTTCCACTCACATTCAAGACTATTATCTTAAACATCATACCAGTTGGAACCAACCATACTTTTGGGATAAAAATTAGTATCACATATATTGACTAGGACCCTATTGTACTCCAATGCCTAATATCAACCTTGCTGTAAAGAATAAAATACGTGTGCATCCTACATACATAGTTTCATCTACTAAGACACTTAAGTACCCAAGAATGGTACTTGTATGTTATCTAGGAAAATAATCTAGATACAAAATGTATACATCTCAATCCTACACTCTATGCACCTACCAATATGAGGTCTTATAGTGCCACATTCATCAAACAAACTCCCATCAAGAAACAACTAGAAGAAATAAAAACATCTAGTTTTGTTTTCTTTCAAATATGATATACCTTACAAATTTGACACATGAATGAATTTCACAACACATAGTGTTTCCATGTTGGGCTACAATAATCAATAAGATATAATGATACATATTACCAAATGCTTCTACCTATATGTTTCTATGGATCCATGCACATATTTTCTGTATTCATCTACATATTCATTCTCATTGTTCAATCTTTGTCCCATATTACAAATCACATATTCAGATATGGTTTCACCAACTAAGTACACATCAATCAAATCTACACATATAAAATATTGAGGTAATCAATCGAATGTGAATTCTTTGAAACACTTACATATATGATCATGCTTAAATGGGGAAAAAAACCATAGTAGCCATGGAAAAACCACTACCAAAAAACAATAATGGACACATCATTACACCACTCTCAAAAGAAAAAAAATTACTCTCACCGACACTAATACTGTATAGTTAAGAGGATTAGCAGTGCACAAACTCCATTACCTGAAACACTCTCATGCCACAGTTAAACCCAAATTTCCTATGATACCATGTAGAGAAATGGGAGAATAGACATGGTTCCAGACACCAAAAATGTGTGACCAATCCAATCAATAACATAATTAAATAGACATATAAATACATGAGGCTTTGCCCAAAATTATATATGCATTGTCTTAGCACACTAACAACTTATTCATAAGATATATCAACCACACACTAACATAACACCAACAACATAAAAAAAACATAACCTTCATTGTATGCTCAAGTATCACACATTAATTTATAATATAAGTAGGAATTAACAATTCCAACATTTTGTACCCATGGGAAGAAAATAGCAATAGTAGATCCAAATTATTTATGATAGATTGAGACTCTCCATGACCAACCTCAGTGGCACAACCATACTTCATACTAAATGGATCTTTAGGAGGCCACTACCACCTTCTATAAATCTCACTATGAGCCATTTAAATTTCCCATTTTTCTCCCTTCAGCATAATTTTTCTCTAAAATTCTACCTTTGATAGATCCCCCTTCCAAGCTTCCATGACTTCTTCCTAGACTAGGAATATGGGTCGAGGAAAAAAGCCTTTAAGTTACCTAAAAGGTCAATCTCTATCTATTTGCTTTTTTTCTATAGAAATAAATAAATAAATAAATAAATATTATTTCTCTCTCTCTCTCTCTATATATATATATATAAAGTTTTGATTATATAAGATTGCATTTAGATTCACTAATCATATTTTAAAGGTATATTTGGTGAAGACCTATATTATACTTGTACTTGCATCTAAATAAGTCACATGCTATGTGTATTCCATAATGTAGAAACATAACTAGCTACAACATACTTAAAAAAAAAAATTAAAACAACTAAGTATATGATCTATTAGGAAAAAACACAT
>JASDQU010253294.1:0-16157 GCA_032191745.1 Picea mariana
AGTGTAAACAATGGTGACTCTTCAGAAGACACTGATAGTGAATCCTCGTGTGAAGATAAGGTTAATGAATTTATGCTTATGTCCCAAGAGGATTATGATAATCAAAGCACATGAAGTAATGTAGATAATGAAGAAGTTGTGGTTGACTTGGAAGGAGAGTTGATCAGCGCTTTGAAAGAGATTGACAGACTCAGACTTAAGAAGAGAAAGCAAAAGCAATTGTTGATACAGTTCGAGAAAGGCAGTAAAAACCTGATGAGAACTTTTCCCTACTAAAAGTTGAATTATAAGAGGCAAAGAAAATTGAAGACATTCTGAAACATCAGTTATCAGAAAAGAAGGCAAGATGTGAAGCCTTGAAAGAAGAAGTAGTAACAACTAGAAAAGAGATGGAGAGGTTTAAAACATTGTATCTTCAAATCCTTCCAAGCATTAAAGCCATAACAAAACTAAATGACATTCTGAGCAAACAGAGATCTCCGTTGTTGAAGACTGGTTTAGGTTATGTAAATGGTTCACGCAAAAAACAACCAGAAAGCAAAGAGTCGGTAAATATGATCAAGTTCCAAGTCAGTAGATAATCGGGCCATGAGAGTACTCTATCACCTAAATCTAATAAAGGCAATATGATCACTGATAAAAAACAAAGAGATTACAAGATGGAGCAAAAAATTCCAAGAAGAAGGCCATCCTTCAGGTACCAAAATTTATTTCGTGGCTACTGTTTTTACTGTTCTAATTTTGGTCACATGCAACTAAGGAAGTTAAGAAATAGACATTATTTACAACACATATCTAAGAAACTAATGAATAGACAATGTAGCACCAATCACTTTGACCTATTGAATAATGATCTCGAATGTTATAACTGTCATAACTTCGGCCACAAAGCTGCAAACTTCCATTTGAGGAAGTACAAGACAGATCCAAGGATAAACCATTTATCTAGAAATGCCAGCACATGGAAAAAGAAAGACAGTGAAAAGCGTGGTCTATTACTTTCAGCTCAAAAATAAAAAGACCCTTGGTATATAGACAATGGATGTTCCAAGCACATGACTAGAGACAAGGATAAGTTTCTTCTATAAGTAAAACCAAAAAAGGAAATGTAACTTTTGGAAATGATGAACCAGGTAAAATACAGGGTAAAAGGATGGTGAGTTTGAGTAATGGTAAAGGAAAACCCCAGGATGTTCTGCTTGTATATGGGCTAAAACATAATTTGCTCAGTGTAAGTCAAATTTATGATAGAGGATGTGAAGTGGTGTTCACTTCCAAGGATTGTAAGATAGAGTCTATAAAATCAAGACAAATGGTGGCTAAAGGCATAAGAACAAAAAATAATGTATATGTGCTGAAAGAAGATAAAGAAGAGTGTCATCTAAGAAAACATGATGAAATCTGATTATGGCATAAGATACTTGGACATCTAAACTTTGACCACTTAAACAAGCTCAAAAATATTGAGGCAGTAAAATATCTTCCAAGAATATCAAATCCATAAGACTCTGTGCGTAAATCCTTCCAAGTAGGAAAGCTAAACAGGACAGAGTTTAAATCCAAGAGCTCTACTTCAACAAAGAAACCACTCCAATTAGTTCATATGGATTTATGTGGACCATCAAGACAAGAAGGCACATGGAAGGAAAACTACATTATGTTGATTATTGATGATTACTCTAGACTTACTTGGGTTGCTTTTCTCAAAGAAAAAGATGAAGAATTTGAGAAATTTAAAATATTTAAGGCTTTAACTAAGAATAAAACAGGAAAGAGGTTAAAGGTAGTAATATCAGACAGAGGAGGATAATTTATGTCAATTGATTTCAAGGAATTATGTGATAAACATGGGATCAAGAGAGAATACACAATCATAGGAACTCCACAACAAAATGGAGTAGTCGAGAGGCAAAACAGAACAATTCGGCAAATGGCCAGGTCAATGATGAATGAGAAGAACATTGGTCAAACGTACTGGGTAGAAGCAATACACACAACAGTCCATATTCTTAACAAGGCCCACCTCAGACCACATTGTGATGAGACACCTTATGAACTATGGTATGGAAGACATGATTCAATCAAACACTTCAAAGTCTTTGGGAGTAAGTGCTACATAAAGAATAATAATGAGAACCTTGGCAAGTATGATGACAGGGTTGATGAAGGCATTTTCATAGGGTATGCTACAAACAGTAAAGGATACATATGCTATAATAAGAGGCTGCATAAATTGGTTGATTGTATTGACACAAAAGTTGATGAAGGAGTCCTAGTAAGAGAGGTTAACAATACTGAATCAACTACAGAGGATATAGGTGAATTTGAAGCTGAGCAGGACCTCAGGGATGATTTTAAGGATGGAAATTTATTTTAAAATGTAGAAACCTTTGCAAATCTTACTAATCCTTCATATTCAAACTATAAATGTTTGGCGATATTTTTGTAAAAATATTCAAATTTCTAAGGATTTTATATAGTTTTTATAAAATTTTGGCGATTTTTAAGGTAAAATAATTTTATCCTATAGAATTTGGGCGAATCATTTTTAAAATAACAAACCTTTTTTTTGGAAAAACCATGGAAAATTAGCCCATGAGCGAAATTTAGCCCCTAAAATCATCCATGGAGCAGGTCCAAGAATCAGAACAAGAAGGCTCTGAGTCAGATGAATATGTAAACACTCAGGGAGACTCAAATCAATAGACAACATAAAATGCTTCCTCCAAAATTACTCAAAAGAATCATCCTACAAGTTAGATAATTGGTGAGAAAGAAAAAGGTGTACAAACCAGGAGAAGGATAATCAAAAACACCGAGCAATCACATATAGCCTTCATATCCATGGTGGAACCCAAAAACTTCAATGAAGCCAATGAAGATGTAAATTGGTTAAAATCAATGAATGAGGAACTGGACCAGATTGAAAAGAATGACACTTGGGAACTTGTTCCTAGGCCAGCAAATAAAAATGTAATAGGATCAAAATGGGTCTACAAAAATAAGATGAATGAGCAAGGAAATATTGTAAGAAATAAGGCTAGTTTGGTTTGCAAAGGATATTCTCAATTAGAAGGACTAGATTTTGATGAAACATTTGCACCTGTAGCAAGATTAGAAGCTATTAGAATGTTTCTTTTCTATGCTTGTCATAAACAGTTTAAATTCTATCAAATGGATGTCAAGTCAGATTTTCTAAATGGAGATCTAAAAGAAGAAGTCTATATGGAACAACCAGAGGGTTTCCAAATGTCAGATAACCCTGACTTTGTCTGCAAGCTGAAGAAAGCCTTATATAGGTTGAAACAAGATCTGCGTGCCTGGTATTACAGACTGGATACGTATCTACAAGACATAGGGTTCAAGAGAGGAACAATTGATAACAATCTATATATATCAAAACAGAAGGTAATGATCTGCTCATTGTGTTGGTCTATGTAGATGACATCATCTTCGGTAGTAATAATGCTTCATTGGTAAAATGGTTTTCTTCTTCCATGAAGTCTGAATTTGAAATGTCTATGATAGGGGAACTGCCATTTTTTCTTGGCCTACAAATTACTCAGAGATCTGAAGGAATATTAATTTCTCAGAAAAATATCTACGAGACATGTTTAAAAAGTTTCAAATGGAATATTCTAAACCTATGAGCACACCTATGGTCACTGGATGTAAGTTAAGAAAGGATGATGATTCACCTGATTTTGATCAGAGTTCATACATATCTATGATAGGCAACCTATTTTACATCACAATATTCCATCCAGACATAATGCATGTTGTTGGAATGGTAGGAAGATATCAGGTCACACCTAAACAAAGTCATTTGTTAGTTGTCAAAATAATATTCAAATACTTGAAAGGAATAATGGACTATGGCTTATGGTATCCTAAGAATCAGAATTTTTAACTATCAGTCTATTCAAATGCTAATTGGGATAACTTCGTGGATGAAAGTAAAAGCACGAGTGGAGGTGCATTCTTCTTAGGAGATTCCCTTGTATCATGGTTGAGAAATAAGAAAGGTTCCATTTCCTTATCAACTATAGAATCTGAATACATTGCAATTGCCACTTGCTGTACCCAAGTATTGTGGATGATTTAGACACTTGCAGACTTAGGGGTAAAATGTACTGCACCAATCCCAATTCATTGTGATAATACCAGTGAAATCAGTCTGTCGAAGAACCATGTGTTTCACTCCAAGACCAGGCATATATCCATCAAGTATCACTTCTTGAGGGAAAAGGTTACCAACACTATTGTTTCTTTTTATCATATTCCTTCCAACGATCAGATAGTTGATATCTTCACTAAACCACTTGCAAAAGCATAGTTTGAGTATCTATGCCAAAAGTTGGGCGTGACCCCATTCTCAACCTAAGAGGGTAAATCCTGTCAAGGGGAGTATGTATTTGTTGAATATTTGATACCTCTGACAAGTACTGCAACAACTCAGGTGAAGCACGTTTTCTTTGACATTGATGTCAAAGGGGGAGAAAAGGATTGGTCTGAATGTTATAGTTGGAGGTCCAAACATATTAGCACAACCATTTAGGGTTGCCATCAATGCCAAAGGGGGAGATTGTTGGCATGTTTACAGATAGAGTGTGCTTGTCATTGATGGCATGTTTACAGGAAGATTATGCTTGTCATTGATGGCAAGATCAAAGTGTGCATCGATGGAAAAACAGGAACAACGTAAGCTCGGGTGAAGAAGAAAAAAATATGAAAAATTATGCAGAGATCAAATATCAGGAGAGATAACATTCTGAGATGTGCAGATGAGATCCCATACCTCAAGGATCGCAGAAGGGTCAAAGGTTGTGGCCTTTGACACTTAGATATTTGAGAAAGCCAAAGCTCAGGAGGAGGAGTGACAGTGATCGTTGGATCGAGCAATGTGAATGATTTGGGCTATCAGATCAAAGTCCAGACAAGAGGAGCACACAAAAGGAGAAAATATATCAGGCATCAGATCTGAGCGCGAGGACCAATCGTCGTTAGATCTAGAAGAATGTGCATGACCTTTAAGTGCAAGGTGAAGTAGGCTTACAAAATATCGAAATCAGGGGGATCGTCCATTGTCAAGGAGGACATGTGGCAACAGATGAGCAGATTCACAGAATCACGAATCAGGAAAACTATGTCGATAAGTCTGCCGATATCGTGAAACGCTAAGTTGTGATGAATACTGAACCGTTCGATCCAGAGGATATGTGGCAGCAGATGAGTAGATTCACAGAATTGTGAATCATGAGAACTATGTCGAGCAGTCTGCAGATATCACAAAACACGAAGTCACGATGAATACTGGACCGTTTGATCTAGAGGATACGTGGAAGCAGATGAACAGATTCGCAGAATCACGAATCGGGAGAACTGTGTCGAGAAGTTCGCAGATATCGCAAAATGTGAAGTCACGATGAATACTGAACCATTCGATCCAGAGGATATGTGGTATCAGATGAGCAGATTCATGAATCGGGAGAACTATGTCGAGCAGTTCACAGATATCATGAAAATATTTGAGCCATCAAATCACAGTAGATCATGGACCATCGATCTAAGATACAGCTTGGATGGTATTCTGACCATTAGATCAAGGAGTTGAATGTGTGTTGTTGGCATGTAAAATTGTGCTCTTAAAATTTTTAAGTGCCTTCATCATTTAATGCTTGCTTTTCTTTTCCTAGATCTTTTTCTAATTGTCATAATCTCCAAATGCCTCATCAAAACCTGATAAGCTTTCATTTGATCCCTTTTAACCCATGAACCCTATGGTCTCTATCTTATGACCTGTTGTTTTAGCCTAAAATCCTTTTTTTTGTGCCTCTTTATATTTTCAAATAAAAAAAACTATATTTTTATTTGTAAATTTTACCAAAAAGTGGTGTGTGCTCAAATGTCAACTTCTAATCCTAATCCTAAGTCACACTACATGATCCAAAAATGGAAGGAATAATAAACAATTGTCTTATTTAGATGCTTAAATCTGTTTAAAGAGTTCAGCTATTAATTAATCATGCTATAAAAATAGAGATATGAACAACAACAAAAGAGACAAAGACAATAAGAGCTTGATAACAGAGTTCACCAATGAGTGGCTACGTCTCCGGGCCCGCTTCCAAGTGGAGTACCTCTTTATTGATCTTCAAATGTTCAAGTTCTCTTACAATGGCTCCATGTTGTTACATAACATACTTCAGATTTGTTGTGCAAGACCTCCTTGCTCAGACACATGTATGCTTCCTCAAAATCCTCTCACAAACATGACAAAAAGGCCTCTCAAAACACGGGAAAAAGCCAAAATACATAAACTGCTCCTCAAATTCCCTGCATCAAAAAGTTTCCCTCAAGCTCCAAAAGGCTTGGTTTATATAAGTTTCAGGCTCAACAAGAGAAGCATAACTTCCCCTGAATATCTGGCCTCTTTCTGGGATCAAATCCCCCTCCAAATGGCCAAGATATCCTAAAAAAACCACTTTCTGGTCATAATATCAGGCAAAATACCAATTATGGGCTAAATATAAATAAAAAAACCCACTTTAATTAAAAATGTACAGAGTATCACCCTAGAGGTGGTGTGTGCCCCTTTTAAAAGGTCACATGCTATCATATGGCCAAGCGCTAGCCCATACTTGGCGCTAGCTCCTGGTCATGGGGCTCATTTCATGTGACCGGTGGGTTATGGATATACCCCCCCCCCCATTGCTTTCATGGGGATAAGCTCTGAACTGTATGGTGGAGGGTGCCATAAGTTGCGCGCTGGTGGTTTTAATGTGCCTGTGCCCTTTTTCTAATCGGTGGTCACAATGCAACATGAAACCATGGGTTGGGGCTTAGCCCCAGCCCCTTTCGCATCAACCTTAAAACAATACCAAGCTTATATAATATATATTTGACTTGTGTTAATAAGTCCTATGTATGGTGTGTTGGTGTTGGAACTTTTCCAAAGTAATTGGCTTGGTGGGTGGTCATGGGTTCAAAACCCATGGACCCCCCAAACATTTTTTAAAACTTGCCAACATGTTCTGATTGGGTGCCACATGGCTACCCATGCCTGAGCCACGTGCCACCATCACATTTGCTCAAATATTGACAAGTGTCTCATGCCACGTGTCCAAACCTGATTTGATCCATCATCTACCTTGTGAATTCCTGCCACATGTCTCTGCCACATTAGCATCATGAGATGTCTTTGGTGATGTCATGATGACATCAGCATTGACTTTTTTCCAGTTTGACCTTTGACTTTTTTAGTTGTTTGAGAATCTGATTAGAGTACAATAACTCTCGCATATGGATCCCGTTTGAGAAAGTAAATATACTGCCTGAATTAGCACAATGAGCTGGTCGCAATGGAATTGGTTTCATACAATTATGAGAACTTTTATTTTTGAGCATTTTTTGGACCTGGGGAGCCTCCTTGATCATTCCTCCCCACTTGGAAGCTTTTGGACCACCAAAATTCTGGTATTAGTTGGTAACTAAGTGAGGATACTGTGTCCTCACCTTTCCAGTCTCCATCCACTTGGCCTGACTTGGATTTTTTCCCTTCAATCCCACTCGAAGATACTCCACATCACCCCTGTGAGAAGTTCGAACTCTTTTGTCCAATATTGTGTCTTCTTGCAACTCGTTCATATATTCAAGAGAAAAATATTCAATGGTAGGAATTTGAACATTCTCTCCTTGATCCTTAATCATAGGAGGCTCATACAATCTCAAGTTTTCCACATTTACAATTGAATATATTTACATATATGGAGGCAATTCTAACCGGAAAGAATTAGTACCAATCTTGTCTAAAATTTTGAAAGGTTCATAACGAATTGGTTTAAGATTTTTACCTTCACCTTGCATCCTTTCCTTGCTGATGTATAACCAAACTTGATCTCCTGATTTGAACTCATGATCAACTCGATGCATATCACGCCTCACTTTGTACTTGGCTTGGATTTTCTCTAACTATTCCTGTACTACCTGATGAATCAACTGAATCCATTCAATGAACTTTGTAGCCCTATCCACATCACTGTGTCCTCCCGCTGCAATGTCTTTTCCAAAGACAAAATCCAAAGGAGACTTTGGCAAGTACCCCAAACAAGTTTCAAATGGATATCTCTGAGTAGAAGAATGTTTAGCTCGATTATACGCATGTTGTACATAACACAAATGTTCATCCCAAATCTTAGGATGTTTATTGCAATATGCCCGAAGTAGATGCACTATTGTCCTGTTCACCACCTCTGTCTACCTGTCCATCTATGGATGAAATTTTGTACTCTTATTTAACCTGGTGTCCATAAGTTCCCATAAGCTTGACCAAAATTTTCCTAGGAATCTAAAGTGTCGATCAGATACAATAGAAGTAGGTAAACCAAAATGAACCCATACATTTTCAAAGAGCATTTGAGATGTTTGTTCAGTTGTGACCTATTTTTTACAAGGAATCAAGACACACATTGTGTTGAACCTATCCACAACTACATACAGGTAATCATGACCTTTTCTAGACATAGGCAATCCCCCCACAAAATCCATAGATACACTTTCCCATGGTCTAGAAGGAACAGGAAGTGGAGTGTACAATCCTATCTTTTTGTTACTTGGTTTGCTTATTGCACAAATAGTACATCCTTTTACATATTTAGACACATTTTCATGCATTCGAGGCCAATAACAAAATCTTTGTAACTGAGCAATTGTTTTATCTACCCCAAAATGCCTTGCTATAAGAGAAGTATGTGCCTCTCTGATGACATGGACTCTTTCACTTTCTGGAATACATAACTTGCCCAAATGATACAAGAGTTTGCATTTAATATGATAATTCAGTTCTTCTGCTCTTTTACCATTACATAAAGTTGCATAGACTTCCTTAAAATCTTTATCCTCAACATATTGTTCAATATAACTTTCTTGAGTGATTGAATTGTGCTTAAGGATTGTAGCAATTGTACTAGGAGGCCTAGATAACATATCAACAACTTTATTATGAATTCCCTTTTTATATCTGATAACCAAGTGAAATTGTTGTAAAAACCCCATCCATCTAAAATGCCTTGATTGTTGTAGCTTAGTTTTTTATTGCAGATACTGTAATGGTTGATGATCAATGTGTATTACTGT
The DNA here is from genome assembly GCA_032191745.1 of Picea mariana. Classification (NCBI taxonomy): domain Eukaryota; kingdom Viridiplantae; phylum Streptophyta; class Pinopsida; order Pinales; family Pinaceae; genus Picea; species Picea mariana. Next base: position 9,136 of record JASDQU010253294.1, read on the forward strand.
TTCTTTACCCATTAAGTAATGTTTCCACTTTTTAACACTTTGTACTAAAGCATACAATTCTTTATCATAGGTTGGATAGTTAATTACTGTTGTAGTGAAGGTCTCAGAATGATAGCATATGGGTTTTATGTGCTGCATCAACACTGCCCCCATGGCATAGTCACTTGCATCGGTTTCAATTTCAAAAGATTGTTGGAGATCTGGCAATGCCAGAACAAGAGTTGTACTAATCCTTGGTTTTAAATTATTGAAAGCCTTATGTTGGCTTCCTCCCCACTGGAATCCCCTTTTCACACTTGTTAAAGAATGTAAAGGTGCTGCAATCAGAGAGAAGTTTGCAATAAACTTCCTCCAATACTGTGTTGCTCCCATGAAGCTTCTTACTTCAGTTACATTCGTAGGCATTGGCCAATTTACAATAACCTCAACTTTTGAGGGATCAATCTTAAGCTCTCTACCTCCTACAATGTAACCTAGATATACAAGAGATGTTTTTCCAAATTCACATTTTGACAATTTTACAAAAAGTTTCTCTCTTTGCAACACTAAAAGTATTTGCCTAACATGTTGGACATGCTCTTCCCTGGTCCTACTGAATATAAGAATGTCATCTAAGTATACTATTACAAATTCATCAATTAAAGGCCTGAATACATCATTCATAACCCTCATAAAAGTAGCAGGTGTGTTAGTAAGCCCAAATGGCATCACTAACCATTCAAACAATCTCTATTTTGTTTTAAAAGCAGTCTTCCATATATCCTGTTCAACAACCCTGATCTGATGGTAACCACTTCTTAAGTCTAACTTAGTGAAATAAATCGCATGTTTCAGTTGATATAATAAATCATCAATGAAAGTCAAAGGATAATGATTTTTTACCATGATTTTGTTCAAAGCTCAAAAATCCACGCACATGTGCCATGTGCCATCTTTCTTTGGCACTAGGATGATAGGTGACCCACATGGAGAAGCAATAGGTCTGATGACCCCTTGTTCAACCAGCTCTTGTACCTGTTTCTTTATCTCTGCATTTTCCAAGACTGATAACCTGTAGATGCCAATGTTAGGAAGAGGAATATCTTGTTGCAATTATATCTCATGTTCAACTTGTCATTTTGGAGGCAATCCTTTCGAGACTTGAAATAACTCATCACAGTCAGAAACAATTCTAACTAAATAATCTTTTAACTTCGCATCACAATATTTGAAAGTATCAATTTCGACAATGTCTTTATCTTTTACCACCATTAAGAGATATCGCTTATTGACATTTACAATCCTCTTCATCTGTCCTAAGTTGATTAGTGATAAATTCAGTTTCTTTTGATGAGCCCTTACTATATATTCTTTTCCATCTTTATTTAATTGATACTTATTGTCTTCATGATAGAATATTTCTTTTATATCATACAAATATGGACTTCCAAGTACGATACCACATATATCTAGTGGAACTACATCCAACTCAACCTCATATATGAACTGTGAATTAATTGCAAACGTTAGGACACATTGTCTTTCCACCTGCAACTGATTATCATTATGAATCCATCCTAAGGGATATGGTTTCTTATGAGGTTTAGTGATTAATCCCAACTTTTTAACTATTGCTTCTGATATCAAATTTATTTGTGAGCCACTGTCAAATAGAGTATCAATTTTTGTATGTTTGAAAATTACCCTTATATGAAAAAGTTATGTTCGTTTGACCTCATCAACTTCATTATCAACTTTTAAAGACTGAATTGAAGAACTTGTACTAGCTTCATAATTTTTACCTTTGATTCCTGTGACTGTGACCTTTGTCTCATCTCCCGAATATGACCCCAAATTGACTTGAGATGTTGCAGTAGTCTTTGGTTTTCCCTTATTCCTGAACTTTTTTGGTTTCAATTCTAGGTGAAGGATCCAACAACGATCCTCACTATGGCCTTCCTTCTTACAATGAGTACATGTAGGTTTCTCCTTCTTCACTGTATTATTTTTCTTTCCTTTGAACTTCTCTTTACCCTTGCCTTTAAACTTTCCTTTAGTATATTTGAATGGTTTTACAAAATCAACATTTACATTCTTGCCTCTAGATTCAAGATGAGTCGCTTGCACACACACCTCATCTAAACTAGTAGGATTAAACATAAGAGTATGTTGTAAATAACTATGCAAACCACCTATATACTTAAGAAATGTCTCTTAAGTATCCAATGATATTCCCAACAACAAAGCTCTTTTGAGAAACTCCTGTGTATAAGTACTTTGAACAGTTTGTCCTTTTAACTGTGTAAAGTTCTGCCATGACATAATAGCTTGTTGCATGTAAGCTAGAGGATAAAATTTCTTTCGTAAAGAGGATGTAAAATCAAGCCATGAAGAGAGATTCTTACCAAACTTCTTAAGATCCTATTTTGTCCTGCTTTCCCACCAAACAAGGGCGGTTCCTCCCATCTTGAGACTAGCAAGCTGGATCATAGTCTCTTCATCTATGATTCTCTATATCCTGCAATACACTTCAATTTGTCTTATCCAATTATCTAACTTTTCTGCATTTAGTTATCCATCATACAAAGGCAACTTAAACTTAACATCAATTTTTAACAAAGGCATATTAGACTTATTCTTATGTGTTTGTTTTTGTATGGTAGATGTTGTAGAATGAGAACTAGCATTTGATGTAGAACTAGAAGAAGAAGGAGACGATGGTAGTGAAGGTGGTGTAGAAGGAGGCTTTGGAATCTCTCCTTTCCCTTCACTTTTACCCTTAATTAAGATCTCTCCCAAGGCTGGTTTATTTCTCTCCAAGAAATCCTCATACAACACTTTGACCATTTCAAACATGGAGAAAAGTGCATCTTCTAGTTTCTTGGTTCATGGAGAAAGCTCTCCTTCTAAAGTCATTATTTTCTTCCTCAACAATCATTGTATCTCAGGAATGAATTCAGCCAATGATCCTTCTCCTTTATGAGATTTGGATCTTATAAGCATCCACCTTTCACTTGTTAAACCTTCCAAAACAACCAAAGGTCTAATACCAAAATACTTGATCCAAAAATGGAAGGAATAATAAACAATTGTCTTATTTAGATACTTAAAGTAGTTTAAAGAGTTCAGCTATTAATTAATCATGTTGTAAAAACAGAGATATGAACAGTAAAAAAAGAGACAAAGACAATAAGAGCTTGATAACGGAGTTCACCAATGAGTGGCTATGTCTCTGGGCCCGCTTCCAAGTGGAGGACCTCTTTATTGATCTTCAAATGCTCAAGTTATCTTACAATGGCTCCATGTTGTTACATAACATACTTCAGATCTATTGTGCAAGAAATCCTTGCTCAGACGCATGTATACTTCCTCAAACTCCTCTCACAAACATGACAAAAAGGGCTCTCAAAACATGAGAAAAAGCCAAAATACATAAATTGCTCCTCAAATTCCCTACATCAAAAAGTTACCCTCAAGCTCCAAAAGGTTTGGTTTATATAAGTTTCTGGCTCAACAAGAGAAGCCTAACTTCTCCTGAAGATCTAGCCTCATTTTGGGATCAAATCCCCCTCCAAATGGCCAAGATATCCTAAAAAAACCACTTTCTAGTCATAATATTAGGCAAAATACCAATTATGGGCTAAATATAAGTCAAAAAACCCACTTTAATTAAAAATGTACAGAGTAGCACCCTAGAGGTGGAATGCACCCCTTTTAAAAGGTCACTTTCTATCATATGGCCAAGCGCTAGCCCAAAGGGCTAAGTGCTGGACCATACTCGACGCTAGCTCCTAATCGTGGGGCGCATTTCATGTGACCGGTGGGTTATGGATTACCCCCCGCACGCTTTGATGGGGATAAGCTCTGAAATGTTATGGTGGAGGGTGCCATAAGTTTCACGCTGGTGGTTTTAATGTGCCCGTGCCCTTTTGCTAATCGGTGGTCACAATGCAGCATGAAACCATGGATTGGGGCTTAGCCCCAACCCCTTTCACGTCAACCTTAAAACAATACAAAGCATATATAATATATATTTGACTTATGTTAATAAGTCATATATATGGCGTGTTGGTGTTGGAACTTTTTCAAATTCTTTGTCTTGGTGGGTGGTCGTGGGTTCAAAACTCGTGGACCCCCCAAACATTTTTTAAAAATTGCCAACTTGTTCTGACTGGGTGCCACGTGGCTGCCCATGCTTGGGCCATGTGCCACCATCACATTTGCTCGAATGCTGACAAGTGTCTCATGCCATGTGTCCAAACCTGATTTGATTTGTCATCTGCCCTGTTAACTGATGCCACATGTCTCTACCACATCAACATCATGAGATGTATTTGGTGATGAAATGCTGACATCATCATTGAATTTTTTCCAGTTTGACCTTTGACCTTTTTAGCATTTTGAGAATCTGATCAGAGTACGATAACTCTCACATACGGAGCCCATTTGAGAAAGAAAATATACCACCAGAATCAGTGTGACGATTCGGTCAAAGTGGAATTGGTTTCATACAATTCTGAGAACTTTTATTTTTGAGCATTTTCTGGACCTGGGGAGCCTCCTAGATCACTACATATCAAGCTAATTCATATTCCAAGCCCAACGCAAGTGCCAAGCCCAATTCTTTTCCACTTGTCTCATCAAATATGCTATGAGAGCATTGGCATATGATTTAGCAACAAACTCTAATTCCTCGAGACATATGGGATATGTTCCATGAGGCATTTTTTAAAATAAATTGCAAGCTTCCAAATGCCAAGTGATTATGCAGGTGTTGAAGAACTAAATCTAGCCATTATATATATGATTGTGTTCCCAATTTCTCTCCCATTCCACCATCTTCATGCATGGATGTGCAGAGGAGGGTGCACTGCGAATTCCATAGTGCACTACCAAATCTCCTAGGCGCTGCAAATTCCACAGTGCGCTACCCAATTTTCTGAGCAGTATAACGACGAGCGCTACCAAATCTCCTTCACAAAAATAAAATAGACTGGTGCTACCTAAATTCACTACCGAATTTACTTTAGAGACGAAGTTGCACAAAAATACACCAGAGTGGCGCTACCTAAATTCACTACCGAAATTTTCGCAGAGACTGAAGTTTGCACATAATCTCATGACATTAGGTCAAGGCACTACAAAGTGCGCCACTCATAGTGCTACCAAATGACTCTACCAATAAACACATGGATTCAAGGGAGTTCGAGTTATCATCCTCGTGAGTGGCTAATGACACGGAGAAGAGAAAAGATTATAGGTGGAAGCATAATGACAATGTTTTACCACTGAAGGACGTTTGGAAATGTAAAGGAATGTGCATCAAGGAAGACCATGCCATTTAAATCATGTTGGATTGGTTGCCAAAATTTTTCCTTTTTATATCAGTTTGTTAAATAACTATTAGCACAAGTGTTAGATGGATAGATGTTTCTTGAAGAATCCAATGTGAAGAAGGCCATCTCGAAGCTCTAGCTATTTCCTTTCCTTTTTTGTTATAAAGACATATTCCAAATGTTGAAGAGGGTTCGAATGGTTGATATGAGGCTCCCGAATTGTAATGTTTTTGACTCAGTAGATTGTGCTATGGTTATGTATTGGACCTGAGAATTTTTTATTAATGGAAATCATCTTCTCTTCATTTCCTTATTTCTTCTTACTCTGAATGCTCATTAATGGAGGATCCTTGTGAGATGTTATAGTTGTATTATAATGGATGTTTGATTACGATGCTACTGTAAATGTTTTCAGGGTTTTAAAGTTTAGTTTCAAGAGGATCTTGTGATTGATATTTTTCTTCACCTAGATGCTAGAAGGCCTGATGCTTATAGCAAACTTGTTCATTCTTCTCACCAAGTCTTCCCTCTACTCATATTTATCCTTAAACAACTGAATGAAGCTAGTCAAGACCTCATTTTCTTGTGCATGCTAGCCCAGATTTCTGAGTTAAAACCTTATTATTTTGAGTCTTGTCCATTTGACCTTTTAAAAACTCATTTAAATTTAAAAATATTTTGATGTTACCAAGCTCACCTAATTACACTCTAGGGTGACTTTTGGAGTGGTAACATGTGTCACATCAGGAGATCTATGTCAGTAGACCATGTCAGCAGAGACATGTAGCAAGCCATGTCAGTAGAGAGATATGGCAGACCTTGTCAGCGAGTGACATGTGGCACCCACTTGGCCCATGCCAAGTCATCAAGTCACGTCACTCCGAGAGTTTTACTTTGAGATTTGAAATCCAAGTTTGGAGAGTCAGAGAGCCAAAGTAAATCCTAGCCATCCATTGAGACAAGACATGTGGCAAGAGATCAACATTTCGATGATTCACAGAGTGGGAAATCCAGAGGAAGGAGTTGTGAAAACTCATGAAATGCGAAATTGCGAAGCAGATATTTTTTATTATTAATCCTATGGTCACCATCGGTGGTCAGGTGAGGGGAAACAGATAGCGTATCTAGGATCTATTTCATGATCAGGAGTTGGAAGAGTTAGAGTGACTCGCAACAAATCTAGCGAAATGCGAAATTGTGAAGCACCTTTTGATTAGGCCTGTGGTCACAGCCAGTGGTCACTTGGAGAGGCATCCTGCACCTGGTGCCAGTTCGTGTGGGGATAGTTCATGATGAACTATTGATCTCTGGTTTCAACTTCTAGAAAGATCTCAAACGTTCAAAATCTCCAACAACCAGAGAAGCCAAAATAGACTGGTTGTAACTGACAGTGAAGATGAAGAGTTGTGACAGCTAGAGAATCCAAAGATGCCTTGGATAATGGCCACTAGTGATGAACATATTTATCATAACCACCAGAGAAGATGAGGTGTTTCCATGATGATCTAGTATAGGAATCAGCATGATAAAAACATGCAGAACAAAAAATATCTTGTGCTTTTTCGAGGTGTATGCATGTGGGTAGAAATAGGTGATGTGAAGGATCTGAAGTGTAGATCAGATTCATAGCAGAGAGCTTGCGGAGGTAGCAAAGAGTATAAAGGCAGAAGAGAAGATGAATAGAAAGGTTTCTAACATGTGGAAGAG
>JASDQU010253295.1:0-12214 GCA_032191745.1 Picea mariana
GGGTATAGCTTCCTTATGTCAGCGTCCTCTGCGCATGACCACCGGCTAGGCTAAACTCTATCCCCTCTCGCTATTCGTCGCTTCGTGAGTTCAACGGTTGAACTCTCGTTCCTCCCTTATGCGATCCTCCGAGACTTGAAAGTCAACGAAGGTTGACCTTCCCTTAGTACTACTCGCAACTCACCCCTTCGCGAGTTGTAGCGTCGAATCTTGGCACCTTCCCTTCACGAACCCTCGAGAAGCAATATTTAATTTTCCCTCTCGCATTCTCGCTACTCACGACTTCGTAAGTCCAAGGGTTGAGCTCTCATGCCCTTCTCCCGCGAATCCCCGAGACACGAGAAGTCAACGAAGCATTGACTCCCTTCTCTAGGCGATGCGTGTCCACCTGTCAATCACGCGGGTCCCACCTTGAAGTTTTTTCATGCATTCTCTCGTGCTCGGCTCTCGACACTTCGCTTCTCGCGACTTGGAGAACCCAACCTTTGGGCTCTTACCTTGTGAACCTCCGAGTTCGCGAGATCCCTGGATCTCTGCCATGTGTCCTCCTCGGATGGATGATCCTGATCCTCTTGTGGCTTCGCCACTCACAACTTGGAACATCCAACCTTTGGGCTCTTACCTTGCGAACCTCCGAGTTCGCGAGATCCCTAGATCTCTCCCACCTATCCTCCTCAGATGGACGGTTTAGATTCTTTTGCCCCTATTCACGAGGGCTTAACCCTCATCTATCTCCCTATAGATCTAACGACTGTCGGGTTTTCTAGCTAAGATCTGATGGTTCAGATTGGTCCCAATGCTGCGCCCTTTTCCATTGCTCCTTGGACGTGGAAAAACCAACGGTCCAAATGTTCTCATGGACCCTGGGGGTCTACGATTCTGATTTCCTCGCTATTCACGAAGATAGAGGAAAAAGGGTTAAGACAATTAACGCCCTCGTTTATTCCTCCGATTTAACGGTCGTGAATGACCGTAGATCCCTCGACAAGATCTCATCTGTTGATCAATACTTATCCCTACGCTGTTACTTCAGGATTTTAAGAGGGTCATTCCTCTTCGTACCGGGTTGTTAAGACTTGCACATTCAAGTCCTTTTTCCAGGTTCTTGGTAAACCTTTCCAAGGAGGGAATCTCTGTGAAGAGGTCTATTCCGGGGCATTCTTGGAGACAGATAAGGGGAAACAAATTCCCGAGAACGGACTGGGAGTTTGACTTGGTTCGAATTATGCATAATTAGATTTATTTATCAACATAAGCCATGCATGGTTTTTCTGTTATAAGAATATACAACTACTAGTACTGATCAAAATACCACACAGACCTTCTTATAATGAAAACATTCACAGTTTCACAGCTTATGAGCATAATTATCAGAATACATATATTTCCAGATGCCAGAGGCAAAACACTTATCAGAAATAACGCCAGGGTTAAGCAACTGCTGAGAGGGGTGCTCGTTTCCACCCAATCATAGGCTTAATGACTCCAGCGGATTTACCACTAGCCACCCCCGAGTTGAGACCACGATGCTGTGAGACTGCATCTCCGTTTGCTAGTGACCAGGAGTGAAGGTTGCAATCCTTCCTCTCTGCTATCACTCACTCTGTGTGTTGCCAAAGTTCTCCCCTCGCGTCTGCCCCTAATCGCTTCTACCCCACGCCTTACCCTCTTACGAAGTTGCGTGTGGCACGATTACCCTCGCGCTAGTCAAGCCTGACGACTCTACGGATGGGCGGTTCACCTACCATCCCTCATTAAACCATCTACCTACTAGCCTGCAAGATATTTAATTCAGGGCCAGCGAGCCGCTTTTGGTTCTCCGGGCTAGTGGAGTCCAAATACGGTATTAATTCTCGGTGGAAGTTAACGCCACCTTTCCAGGGGCCTTCCACCGCCATCGTGGTCTCTTTTTCTACACATCCCCTCTCAGCAGCCCTGCAATAAAATTCATAATGTTATTCACATCCATTGACCTTTTCCTCAAGGCCCATTTACATCACATATTCACATTTATGAGTTTGCCATAGTTCTTGGCCAGTCCAGTTATTTTTATAAACTGGGGGAAACAGGGTGTTACAACCCTCCACCTCACAAATAGCAAGTAGAATCAACGAAATTATTGTGTATAATAAATACATTGTATGAATCCTTAACAAAGTTGATAAGTGTAAAAATATAAAATTAGAGCAATGAAATCTCTTATACCATGTGAAGAATGGTGACATTGATGCAAAAGTAACCAACACTGCCCCATGAGATGTAGAAGTACATTAATAAAAGTCATTTGGGCATTCTATGTTATAAGGATATTCCATTGGGTGTTTTGTCTTATAATAAAGAGTGATCCCCAATGAATCTCATGTAAATTAGGTGTGCAGAAACATCTCCTAACGCAATAGGGCACTAGAAGTTTCCCCTTAATAATTGTAACTTAAATCTAAGTTGTCAAAAAGAACTCCATCCTTAAAACAATCTATTTGAAACGGTTGATCTAATCCACCAAGCTCACTACATGTGATATATAAGAATATATAACTTGATGGGATAGCTCAAGTGGTTGAGTGATTTAAGATTCATGCAGGAGGTCTTGGGGTTGTGCCCCCACATTGGTTCCCTCTATTATGTGCCTCACTTAATGTTTGTAGCCAGTAAAGTATTGTAATTAACGCCCGATGGTTTACCCATAAGGTTTTCTTCCTTGAAAGAAACACACACACAAATATCTATCTATATATCTATCTATCTATCTATATATATTCCAAGGAAAATATCATAGAGAAACCTAGTAAACTAGCCAACTAGTGTGCCTCACTGAGGCGGATCCGAACCAGGCATACACTAACACAGAATTGGCCAAATGCCCAACATAATCGGCAACAACTAGTTGAGATGAGAGAGAGAGAGAGAGTACCAAACATCTCCCCCACCCATGCTATAGAGAGCTTATCTAGGATCTTACTAATGTGCTCAGCCAATTGTAAAATATGGCACATTATCAATATAAGTGTTACGTTCTCAACTTAAAACTGGTTGATTCTTCCAATGCATGTCAATTTTGCATTTGTCAATGAAAATTGCAAGCTGAGAAACTTCACCCATTTCCTTCTTGGAAGATAATTTCCAGTGACCAATATAGTTGGTGCCATTCATGTATTCACATGACTTGTATGGGACAATACCTCTCAATGGAATACAAACCATTTGAAAATTTTAGTTTTGTGAAAATCAATTTCTATCGAGATGGGATTGTCCTATATCTAAAAGAAACATGGATAATTACACCTAACTAAAAAGGTACAAATTTAGTTTGTATTTTAGTTTGTATTGTTATACATCTAGATAAGTTTTTTATCCATCTTCTACAGTTATAAAACCATTAATTCCTATCGAGAATCAATATCGATAAATAAACATAAAAGATTGAACATCTTATAGCAATAAAAGTGACAAGTGACAAATAACAATAAAGTGACAAATACAAATATAGTTATGTGGCAATAAAAGTGGCAAGTGACAAATAACAATAAAGTGAGAAAATAAAAATATAGTTATGTGGCAATAAAAGTGAAGAATGATGTCATCCATTGCTACTTTTCCAACCCTTTTGCTTCTCCATTTGGGCACTGTGGTTTTTAAAGTAAAGAAGGAAAGAGAATTGAAAGAATTAGAAATAGTCAAAATAGAAATGGGAGTTTCTAACTTCTAAAGAAAAAGGTGTTTGAAAGAAAGACAAATTGTTTCAATATTTAGCTAACACAATGAAAGCTATTAAGGGGAATATTATTGAAAAGTATGAGTAGGAAGATGACCTACAACCAAGATAATTAGAAGAGACACTCAAATTCGTATTAACAATATGGATCTTGTGAGGGGAAATATTAGTAGGCCTTGTTGAGACCTCCTAAAACAAGTAAACAAGAAATAATAAGCTTAAGGAAACTATGGCTAAAATGAATTAGCTTAGAAAACATATAGGTAGATTATTTACAAAAGGTGGTGGAACATGATATATATAAGTCATTTTGAGCGGTTTACCAAAATAAACAAATGAATTATATCAACATACATAAAAGATAAAAAAAAAAAAATTATATCTTACTGCAGAATGGGCTTAGATACATAGCTAAAAGGACAAACGAAAGTATTGTTTGCAACTTGGCACAAAAGATTGAATGCTAGATAGGAATCATGCGAAAACAAAAATTTCAACTTAGAATCTAGAAAATATGTTAATGGCATTGATGTCTAATAGTCGACACCGCAATTTCACATGCAAATGCAAGTAGAGGAAACATGTTATTGGATAATAATGAACTAGCCATTGCTAATTCAAGCATATAGATGAGGGGTTCAGTGAAAATTGGCACAACGTTCCTCAATGCCTTAAGAGAAGTGCACTCTATAGGCATGTCAAACTTAGAAGCTGAAAATATAATCAAATAATTGAGAACTAAGTTTTCTATGAGGGTGGGAACATGACTATGATATAAGGGTTGCTATAAAAATAGATAACTTCAAAGGATGGGAATTAAAAATAGAAGAATATTACAAAGAACACAAATAATATAAACAAAGAGAATAATCTTGGTTCTCTTAAGAAATACAACCCAATATGTGCAGGTTTTCCTATTAAATTATGCCTTAACCTATAGGATTGGGGCATAAGGGAACCCTATCTCAACACTCGATCAAATGTGCTCTTACAAAACCTAACACTATAAGCATATAAATGAGAGGGTACTCTTTCTAAGTAGAAATACATGACAAGAATATACTATCACACATTATAAACAACCCGTGTAGAAGAGGGAAAATGAAAAAATAAATACTGAGAGATAAAATCATCTTATCTTATCTCTAATTTGTTGTGTATTGTATGATCACAATAGAATGGCTAGTTTTTTTGGGTTCCTTTGAAAGGATGGGTTATATTAATGACAAGACATCTAGAGCTCATGAGACCACTAAGGTAAATCTTACTTGTATATAAAAGTATCAATAGATATGTCTTGGTGCTTCTATTTATTTTCAATATGGTGTATTACTATTTCTTAGAATGTTAACATTGTAAGGAACTTGTAATGGAACTTGACTAGGTGCAATTCATCAATTCTAGTCACTTATTTTAGAAACCAGTGACAAAATATTATGGGGTATGGATGCTTGTAGTCATAGTCATTTTCTCACCTATGCTATGATTCCTACACTAATGAATGCAAGTCGTGAACCCATGGATGAAGTTCTTCCATGATTCAAATCCACTTATTATTGAATTGACGTTTAATGTGTGCTTATTTAAGTGACATTATATTGACACACCACCCTTGCATAGCTTTCAAGGGATTTTGAAGGGTGACACTTCCTATTGCTTTACTTTGTCAACAAGAATTTTATTCTTCTTTTGTTTCAAATATTTAGAGCATTGGGTGGAAGTGAAGTCTACAATTATGACTATTATGGGTTCAACTTGACCAAATCTAACCAACCCCTCCTAGGATTAAAGACTTGGAAAACAAAGGAAGAAGATGAACAATATTGTTGAATAACAAATATTAAGGCTAAACTATAAGACCAATTAAATGATAAATTCAAGTTGTTTACAAGTCATCAACAAATCAATAAGGATTGGCAATGACTGGCACTTCCAAGTGAAACCCTAAAAAGGCTAGCAATGATAGGGTAGTTATCAAGAAGGCCTTAACAAATTCATATGTAATCTATGATGGCACTTCCAAGTAAAACCCTAGAAAGGTTAGCAGTGACAGGGCAATCAAAAATCAAGAAGAAATGTCAAATTCATATATACTCAAAATACCAAGGAAAGGCTACAAATGACAGATAAGAACCTGTATCAAAATTATGGTCACAAGATTGTCATTTTTTTGCAAACATGCTTGTGTGGTCTCTTAAAAGGATCCCCCATATAGTATCTAATACCACCTTCTTCTTCTCATACTATTGTCTAGGGATATCCATGGTTCAAATGGATTTCTCCCTGTGAGGTAGAGTTATCTCAAGATTTCAAAGTGGGATCAACAAATACAAAATAGAAATATCAATTATATTGATGGGGGATAACTGTGCATTGGGGAAATTCTCGGTGATTATTGTTGGTGAGGGTTGTTCGTGACCTCATTTTGGCTATTGTCATGAAGTCTAAATGGTTTTTAGTGGGTGGGAAAATGAAATGTATTGTGGGTGGAAAAATGAATCAATTGAGCATCAATAGCTTAAAACCCTTGGCATTCACCATTCCCAACATTTATTGAATACAATGACAAAAAGGACCTTACCTCTTTCGATAGCAATGTCGAGGAGCCATGTGGAGTTGACATGGAGGTGATTTATGACTGTAATCGCTTTACATGGAGGTAAATGTAGGCTGCTTTTGGCTAGAAAGAATGAAAAGCGGGCTCGACACAAATTCTGTAACAAATTCTTGACCAAGAAATTAGGTGAGCAACTTAAACTCTCAGCCAAGAAAGTGGGCAGAGAATCTAAACTCTTAGCTGAGAAAATGGACAGAAAATATAAACTCTCAACCAAGAGATGTCTCCAAGATTTTTGTATGTTTCAATTTCCATTACAAAAAACAATCTTTTGGCAAAGAAAATTCTATGTAGATCAAAACGCTCGATCAATAAATTATTAACCCGAGGAAAATTCAAGAAAAATCTCGACAAAGTTATTTATAAACAATTGGCCAACAATTTTTTGTTGACTTTTTTCTTGGTAAAAAAAAACAATTTACAATCCTTTTCCATGCTTCACTCCAAAAACGGTTACCCATCTTTGTGTTTTCACCCATAAATTCTCAAAGTCCTTGACACATAATGTATGCAACTTTCCTGAGAAAGTATGGAGGAAAAATTAGGCCAAACCAAAGCAGTATGGATGTTACTCTTGGTCCAATACTCTCTTCCATACTCCTCGCAATAGCACACTTTTCCCCAAAAATCCCTTGATCTAATCCTAAGAGCTTTTTTGTACCCAATTTACATACTAAAGGAACCCAAGAAAATAGGAGTTATAATCCTTGATGATTCACACTTACGAGTAGGATTTCTCATTAAACACTAAATATAAGAGTTACAAAGGATCTCATGAGTGAGAGGGATAAATTAATGTAAGCATGCATAATACAAACCATTAATGTGAGTATGCATAGTGGTATCCATCAATGTTAGCATGCATTAATAACTCTTTATGCTAAAAAAACAATGAAATATGATCCCACACAATTATCATTGCTAACAAGGAAGATTCTTTATAAACATTGTAACATTGCTTCCATCCCTAACTTTCTTTGCACCAAATATCTTATAGTTCTAGATGTTGTAGTATTTCAAGGTCTTCCTACATCATACCTTCCAATGTAAATTCCTTCCATCGAATAAGATATTCTACTAGTACCTTAATCCTAAACTTCTCTTAAGTTGCCAAAATTGATTTGGAATCAAAAGAAAACATACTTCATCATCTAGGGGGTAAGATATTAAAATTTTAACCTTTTTCCTTGTCACTTTCTTCAAGCATGATATGGAAAAGGTGTTATGTACTCATGATCCTGTTGGCAAATCATGAATATATGAAACTTGTCCCATCCTTTCTAGAACCTGATAAGGCCCATGTTATCTAGGACCAAATTTTCTACTCCTTTACCTTTAAGGGACTTCTTCTTGTAAGGTTGTAGTCTCAAGAATACCTAATCTCCCACTTCAAATTCACACTCAAAGTGGTGCTATTCCTATTGAGATTTCACCCTATCTTGGAAAATGTTGAGAAATTTCTCCTTAAGCTAATTCAACATATGTTGGTGTTCCTACAAGAAATATCTAACAACTAGAACTTGAGTGTAGTCAATGGTCATATCAATCAGTAAAGAAGGTTCATAACTATGAACGGCCTTAAATGGTGAATTATAATGAATGCATAGTATGTTTTATTCTACTATCTCTCTGCTAAGTGGAACCATTTTGGCCAAGAAGCTTTTTGTCCGACAACATAGTTTCCCAATTACCCTTCTAGACAATTGTTCACTGTTTATGTCTAACCATCTATTTGAGGACGATATCTAGTGCTTGGAGTTAAGGTGGAATCAAGAAGTCTAACTTAACTCATTCCAAAATTTGTTAAATAATTTTGAGTCGTGATCATTGAAAATATTCTTTGGAAGCTTGTGCAACCTATAGATATGCTACAAAAACAATACAGCAACCTTTTGAGGCCTTTCCAATGATCTCTTGCAATAAAATGGCCATACTTGGTCAATTTATTAACCATCACATACCAAAAAAAATCCTCCCACTCAAGAAAACCTCGTAATGATGTCAATGCTAATGGATTACTACTTTTGACTTGGAATGGGAAAAGGTTGTAATAGTTTTGCACTTCTTATAATCTTTGTTTATGCCTTTGATAGGTTTCAGATAAAGTAACCAAGTTTTTCACCTCTTGTAAGCCCCTTCCAAAAGAATTTACTCCATATATTGCAATAGGTTGTAAATAATCCAACATGACCAACAAGTAGGTGAGGAAAGGAATTCTACTAAATCCCTCTCCCTAAATTTAGAGTTTAGCATAAGATAAAAGTGGTTCTTATTAAAAAAATCAACTAAGAAACTAACCCTCTCATCTTGGGCATATTCAACCAATATCTAATCTTTCCACCATGGTTCCATTCTAGATATTTCTTTTAGATATAGAAGGTACGATAAAGAGTCTACAACCACATTTTAGTCCCTTCTTGTAATGAATTTCAAATCAAAGCCCTTGTAATTTTCTCACCCACTTGGCTTTCTGAATTATTATGTGATAAAAATTACTTTAAACTCTGGTGGTTGGTCCAATAATGAAATTTTGCCCCAATAAATATTGTTTGAACTTTTCTAAAGCATGCATTTCCTTATCGTAGAGTGATAGCAACTTATCCTTATTAATTAACTTTGTGATTTCAAAGTTGATTGGTTGTTGATTTTGTATGAGGACATATCCTAGGGTAATATCAAATGCATCACACTCATCTATAAAAGGTTGTGAGAATTGGGATAGTGAGTACAAGGATGGATTTCATTACCTTCATCATATGATGAAAGAATTTATATCTTGTATTTGTCCATTTAAATGGTCCTCCTTTGTAAGATCAATGGGGGGTGCCATGAAGCCTCCAAATCCTTAAATATTTTTTTTTGTAAGTTGCATGATCCATTAAACCCTATCAATCATGCCACAGTCTATGAAGTGGGCCAATCTAAAATTGTTTGAATGTTGTATGTATCAACTTTGAATCTATCCTTACTTATGATGTGTACCAAGTGAAAAAGTTCACTTCTCCCATTCATCTTCAAATAAAGAGTTAAGTCATAGGAGTGATAAAAGGATTTTGAAATGATGTAGATGCTCCATAATTTTGTTATAAATGAGAATATCATTAGACATGACTAAAATACTTGTTTTTATAAATGAGAATATCGTCAAAGATGACTAAAATAAATTTTCTCAGCTATGGCTTGAAGATATGGTTCATAATGCCTTAGAATGTGGTTGGTGCATTAGTTAATCCAAAGGAGATCATGTGAAACCCAGTTTCCATTATGATTTTTAAAGACTCTTGAATTGGTCACATTCCTTCACCCTTATTTGGTAATACTCATATCTCAAATCAATATTTTTAAATGTTATTTCCACATGCAGTTCTATAAGTATTTTGAACATATGTGGAATGGGGAATCTATTTTTGAATGGTCCTCTAGTTGAATTCCCTATAGTCAAGACACATGAAAAGAGCCATCCTTCATTACTAAAACTACAAGATATGCAAAGGGACTTAAATTCTAGGTACTGTATGGAATATATCCAATAATTTTTGCACCATTATTTTTTATCTCCTCCTTAA
This sequence comes from Picea mariana, assembly GCA_032191745.1. NCBI lineage: Eukaryota > Viridiplantae > Streptophyta > Pinopsida > Pinales > Pinaceae > Picea > Picea mariana. The sequence continues at coordinate 9,896 of JASDQU010253295.1, forward strand.
ATAAATTTGGTAAGGATGAGCAATGACCGATTTGGATAGTTGTTCCAACTCAATGATATGTCACTGTCCCCTTTATAGTGGCATCCCAAGAGGTAGATCATGGAAGAAATCTTCAAATTCATCAATCAATATTTACACTTCATCTTTGGTTGTTGGTTTTTGTGCCTTTAGCTTGACATGCAAGCCTTTCATGGCATCACATTGGAGGATGAAACATAGTTGATTTGTTTGTAGAAATTAGCTTGTTTGCACTAGATTGCAACTCTCTAACTATGATCAGTTGATGTCCCATTTAAAATTTCATGCACACCTCATCCAAATTCATTCAAAATTATCCTAAGGTCTTTAACCAATGCATTCTCATGACCACATCAACCCCTACTAAATCCATAGTGTAAAAATCAGAGCTTGGTTCATAGTTGTCTAGTTGTACTTTGATTCCTTTAACCATGTTAATGCATTCCATCATAGAATCATTAGCACCTATTACTTGGAAATTTGTTAATGAATTGACTTTCAACCCTACTTATGGTACTATCTTGGAATCTATGAATTTATGGGCATTGTCATAATTGATAAGTGTAACCACAATCCTCTCATTGATCTTATACATTACCCTTAGGGTCTAATATATATCTCATGCATGGAAACCAGGAAAACTAATGAAATATCTTTATTTATGTCATTCATTTTAGTAATTTCTTATTCATCCTCTGCTATTTGATTTGGATCATTTCCCTCCTCCAAGTTATATTATTCTAGAATTTCAATCTCTTAATGAACTTGCATTTGTATCCCTTCAACCAAGTCTTTTTGTAGGTAAAACAAAGCCCTTTGGTTATTAAATCAACAAGGACTATTGGATCCATTAGTGTTAACTTTAGGTTGAGTGGTAAAAAGAAATTTATATTTAGGCATACCTCTTGAATCATTTTTGGTTAGTGAACCATTATTGGCTAGTAAAAGAAGCCTTGAAGTTGAATATGTAGAAACCTTACTTCTTACCACTTCTAAACATGCCTAANGTTAAGTGGATTCTTCCAATGTGCTTAGCTTCAAAGAGTTGATGTATTCTTTAGAAAAATATGGCATTCTACATGTTGCTTCATAATTTTTTGGACCAAGAGATTATATTCTTGGGTACATGCTTCAAATGTATGAAAAACGTGGTCAAAAATTCTTCCAACATGGTTATTTATAGGAAGCACCATCCTCGTGCTCCTCCATCTCACGTTCAACCATCAAGAACCAATCAAATGCTTGTTCCGCTAGGCATAACGTGGAAAAATGGATTTTCTAGTAGTTTCCCATTGGTTTCATCCTAAAGCAATGGTCCAAACTTGTGAACCAATTCCTAGGCTTAATTATATAATTTAACTCATTGAACTTGGAAATAGATTTCCCCACCAATAGTGTTTAATTGAAGTGATTCCCCTCTTGTTTCCCTTGTAGAAACATATTTACATTGGGCTCCTCTCCTATTTCTTGCAAAAGGGTTCTCAAAATACCTCTTCTTGGTTTGAAATGCCCAACCCTCTTCTTCATCATATTGTCGCTACCTATGTCCTTGTTGTCCAATTGATATAGCCAATGTGTTTAGGTTTTTGTTCGTGTTCCTAATACCACAGTTCATTTGGTTAATGGCCTCCATCAGCCCATCCATTGGAGATTTGATAACTTCTCCCATAGATAATGTGAATTTTGATTTCCATATTTTCCCATCATGAGTAGATGAGAAAAAAAAAAAAGTTTGGGTATCCCACTATGAGGCCAAAAAAGTGCTAATAGTAGAGTAAAATCCAACAATTGCTACTAGTAGCAACCCCTTAGTTTATAAAGTCTTCAAATCTCCTAAGAAGGTGTAGATACCAACTCAATCCAAATCCAAGGTCATGGGCGTTGCAATCTTAATGTTCTTTTTGTCATCCACGTAATCTTCTATTCCAACTGCTCAACAAAAATGATTGTTATCAGGGTTGAAATATTGGTATCACCCTTGCATGTCAACTTAAAATTTCATGGCAGACATGTTATGGGTGTTATTCACTTTACATTCATACAATTTATCCACAAATTTCTAAAAGACTAATTATAAGAGAACACAATGAAATTGTGCATTTGGTAAATGTTCTGCAATTTTGAGATAAAACCCCAATATAGGCCTATATATTCCAACTACCTATGCTATGTAGGAGTATGGCACAAAAAAATTGTTGGTTTTGATATGGATTGTTTTAATATACATAACTTATTTTCTTTTGGTTATCTAATTGTGCATGATTCAATGATATCTTGGATCCCAAATGGGCAATTGACCCT
>JASDQU010253299.1:0-13162 GCA_032191745.1 Picea mariana
TCAACCACAGTGGAATTATTGAAAGCCCGATGAATTCCTAACAATGCAGGGTAAGGACAACTATCATCAACTATCTCAATCACCTCAAAGTCTGCAAACATCCTTAACTCGTCAATGTCCACAGGGACATGTTCCAATATGCCAAAGGGGCTTACTGCCTTCGAGATATCCATCCTAAACCAAATAGGGTAATAGATCAAATTAGATTTTCCCATCAGTGCCCAGGTTTGCTTCGTCATGACATTGACCTCTGACCCTAAGTCGAGGACCACATAGTCTATATCATACTCTCCAATTTGAGCATTCAAGTTTAGTTCCTTATTTTTCATTCTCCTTTTTGAGACTTGGTGTACTGATCTATTCAGTAAAGGATCTACCCTTCCTATCTTATACTATCTAACCAAATTTTGCATTTCTTGTATGGATTTCTCATCTTTGATCAGCTCTATAAGCGTATACAAGAAAATGACAAGTTTACTCACCTCTTCTCCATCTCTGAGTGAAGTAGACTGATCAAATTCCAGAGGCATTCCACATTCTCTTACTTATGGTCGTGTCTTCAATGGAGAGCCTTGGTCTCTCCCAAATTCTTTTCTTGCCTCCTCAAAGATTTGTTTTTATTTCTTTGCATCAAACACTTGTGTCTTCTCTGTAGCTTTCCTGACTCCTGATTCTTCTATAGTATTTCCTTGGGTCATTATGTCTTCTCCTGTAACAATGCCTCCTCTAGTGATAACAACAACTTTGGGATTTTCTCTGCGAGGTTCTGTTGAGGTCCCCATCTCTCCTGAATTTTAGCCAGGAATGTTGGACATTCCTCAATAACATGCTCGAAGGAGTTGCAATAGCTGCAAATGGTACAAGGGTTCTGACAGTCCGTTGCCAAGTGTCCTGGTTGTGCACAGTTATAAAAGATTATCTATCCTTGACCTCAACCCATACCTCCTCCTCTTCCTCTTCCTCAAAATCCATCATGAGGGTTGAATTTTCCTCTCCCAGGGGAGTTATACTGCGCAGTTCTTCCTTCTTGTTGTACTTCACCTTGAATTTTGTATATATCCCTCGACATTTCATGCATGCAATCGTAATCCCTACAATCCCTATCATCATGTCCTATTGACTTACATAACGTGAAATATAGATTTGTGGGTGTCTGGACATATTTTTGCAGATAGTAACATTCACCAGGAAGATGTCGATTTCTATATACCTCGCACCAGGGTAGTGTAACTTGCTTCAAGGGGTTTGGAGCTCTAGAGGCCAAGTATTCATGGAATAGGGGATAATTCTCCTTGTCATGGCCTTTTGATTTTCATATGATACACCAGATGTCTTCTCTTTTATATTTTCCCTTGTCTTTCTTCATATCTTCAACCTGCAGTGATAAACTAGTTAGTTGACTCAAGATTTGACTCATACCTGAGCCAGATTCTCCCATTGGGGTAGATTCTAATTTCATGGTGATTTCCAATGCCTCAGCCTACGAAGTAATCTTCTGTTGCATTAGAGGAAATATGATGTGTGGCAAGAGGGAAGCAATGAACCATTCCTTGTTCTGCTCATCTGGGATCTGGAAACTCAAGTGGCCCCTCAAGGTTTTAAACCTCTAATCAAAATCCCATATGGGTTCAACTACTCTTTGCTTGATTTATTTTAGTTTTTTAATGCACTGTGACTCCGACTTGGGTTTCTTGAATTCGGAAATCAATGCATTCTTGATCTCATTCAGTGGTTTAAGCTGGGAAATTCCCTTAAAAAAAATCATGTACCAGCTTAGTGCGCAGTCTCTTAGGGTAGTACTAAACTAAGCTCATTTGACAACTTCATCGGTGATGTTCTTAATACTCCATACGGCTTTGCATAGAAATCAGTTTTGATAAGGATCTTCAGATCCATATCCTCTAAAGGTGGGTAACCTCATCTCATATGCCATAGATCTTCCTAGGTTTCCTGACTGAGTATATGGCGGACTACTAGTAATAGTGCTCTGAGTGATCTGATTACTCTGATTGCTTAATGTTGCTAAAACAACAATATGATTAATAGCACTTACTTAGATATTCGGTGTAGTTCTTGATGTTTCTATCTCTTCTTGGTGAGGTTCCTCTATCCTAGCGGATTCTGAATGCTCATCGTCTTTCAGATCTTCCTCTTATGCACTATAGAAACCCTCGTCCCCGTAGTTCTTCTTAAATAAGTTCGCGAGAGGAAATTCTCTAAACACTCTCCCACTATGCGTATGTCCAGCCTGTATGTGGTTTTCATTGTCTAAGTTATTGAGCATTAGATCTTTAGTTTACTGTATCTTCAATATGTTCTTCTCATGCAATAACATCTTGATATTCAGCTTTAGAAAATGTAAAAATTTTCGTCTAGGTCCCTTAAAGAAATATCTCTATGCTTGGCTATATGATTCTACTCTGTCAATAGAAAACTCAATGATATACCCTCCAATGGTACTATCAAACCAATGATCTACTTCTCTTGACACAACGTTATCAACTCACTTGACTTTCTTGATCAACGTCGACATCCAAACCATAGGTGGCCTAGATATGATCTCAAATTGGGTATCTTCTAACCTATCTAGCCACTCATATAAATCCATATGGATTCCTCCAAAAAAAATATCGTTTATATCAGTAAAGATATATCTTTCTAGCCAATCCTCTGTACTAAGATTAGGGTTCTTGTTATGGGCTTCAACGGAGTCCTTTTCTTGATCGTCTATCCACTTCTGAATCTTTGTCTTCAATGGAAAACACCTTGACATTATGTCAAGAATATTCTTGTCTTGAAAACAAAACCATTTGCTGGAATAGGGGAAGACCTAGGGTTCAACTCCAAGAGATAACCAACAAGACATAACTACTAGCCCTTTCGGCAACACCTATGAGGCAGATGCAGTCTCACCTGAAGTAGCTATGAGGGGTTTGCAGAACAGATATGTCTACAACAAAAGGGAATACCAAGCAAATATAATACAAGAACAATACAAAATTTATATATCACTTACCAGCTCAAATATACTCTGCACAAATATCTATCAGATCTAACACAGTAATGCAATAGAATTATATCAAATGACAAAGAATAGAGCATCAATCACACACAACACAAGATATACGTGGTTCACCCTCTCTCTAGGGCTACATCCACATAACTGTGCTTTATAATATATTAAGATGAAGCATACAGTTCTTCTTTTCACTCTTAGTTGGCAGATATTCTTTCTTCTCCTCTCTATCTCTCCCCTCCCTGTGCACCCAACTGCAGGGTTGATCTTTGCACCCAATTGAATATCTTACAATACCAGAAGGCTCTTACATTTAAAACTTCTCTCTCACACAACAATAATCACTCATGCCAATAACAAAAACTAGAATCAACCCTCTTCCCTCATCTAGGATCTTATTTTTACATTACAATAGCCCACCGAAAGCCTTAGGCTGAGACCTAAGTGTCACAACCCTAGATACCAAAATCCTAGGTGTCTAAAACCCTAGGTCAACTTGACCTGCATTTTTAGGGCTTCGCCAGCATGTCTTTCCTTCCTTCTTGCACAGTGCTCCAAAGCATCCAATGATGGATTTTTCTATTTGCTGATTTGTCCACGATCCATCTTCCTTTCGGATATGTCATCCTAGATATTCTTGTCTAACAACCTGATTTCTCTTACTTCACACCGTCTTTTCTTCTCTTTTTCTCACTTCGACCTAGTATCAGTCACTGTGTCTTCCCCGCAGTTCACATTTTTCATTTTATTCCTTGATCTTCACTTTCTTCCATAACCAAGGGCCAACACTACTGGCCCTTTCGGCAACACCTATGAAGTAGATGAAGTCTCACACAAGGTAGAGGCAGGGGTAGTTGTAGGACTCATGTGTATACAACCTAGATGGGACACAGATCTGTGATTACAATAATCTAACAAAGAACTTAGAAGTTACCATTCATCATTATTTAACCAATATTTACTTCGCAAATAAAAACCCTAATTGCAGAGTAACACAATACTCAACCAGATCCACACATCTAAGCACTTAGTATAAAGAAACAGATCAGATCTAGCATTCATTCACATCACTGAGCACTAAGATATTATATCAGATGCTTCTAACATTCATAAAGATAAAAACACTAAGCATAAATCACATCAAAGGCACAGATAAATAATCAAAATGCACAAAGAAACCATAACAGAGGATATACGTGGTTCAACCCCAGCCTGGGGCTACGTCCACCAACTCTTCTCTTCTTTATTATCTTCTTGTCAAGCTTCTTACAGGAACATAGCATCAAAATCCTAATCCATAGAGGACAGGAGATCTGCGCACACCTCGCTAGATCCTCCTTCCCCGAGCTAGGTTACAACACCAATCCCTTACATAGTCTCTTACAATTACTTTCACTTAGCCTTGCAAGTCTCACACAGTATGCACAAAGCAATCACAACTATCACTCTCACTTAGCACATTGACCTTCACATTCCCTTAGCACCTAGCATCGCACACACACCTTAATTACATCTCCTAGATTTCTATTTATACGTTACAAAAGGGCCTAAAAATGGGTAAACCCATGGGCCGACATCCCATACCCGTTACATAATCCCAAAACCCCAAAAATCCCTAAAAAGTGGTCAAGATCCCACAATATCCACTTCAACTTGTGCTCTGCCTTAGACAACCTATCGAAGTCCCAAAATAGGTGAAACCTAACCAAGGATATCCAAAAATTGGTCAAGGGCCAACATGCCCCCAACACTCACCTGTGACTCGTCTCGAGTCACCCTGATCTGGGTAGATCTACCTCAAAATCCTCTAGCTTGGCTCGAGCTTCTTTGACCTGTTGCTTGGTGCTTGGCCTCCTGAAGTTGTGACTCTAGTGTCATTAGTTTGGGATCCTTAGTGAATCTCTCATAAGCCTGCGCATTGTGATCACTTAGCTGTTTACATTCCATGGAGAAGGCCTTAATTCTCTCAACTACGCCTCGAGTAATTGCTTCTCCTTGATCCCTCAAATCCCACAGAGTGTTTGGCACTATTTGTAGCTCTAGATCTGTTATTCTCATTTGAATTTGTTTAATGGCTTACGCAAGATTTGCCACTTGATGCTCTACTGGGTCTTCAGCCAGTTTTTCTAATCCCATCACAGAGCGAAGTGATCTATTGACTGCTTCTTTGATTCCAATATGCTCTGCAAGAAACTGTTATTTCTCTTGTTGGATCTACACTTTCTCCTATTCAAACTTCATTTGGAGGGAAGCCCTCTCCTATTGTGCAACCCTACGTTTCTCTATCAACTCCTCTTGTGCTTGCTTCAGATCTGTTGTGGCCTGGTTTTTCTCTTCCTGTACATGATGAAGGTGAGATTCAGTGGTGTCAGCTATTCTGCAGAGTTGGGCAGGCTCATCTCCCAACTATGTTTCATCTGATTGCAAGGGCATAGAGGATGATGCGTGGATGGATTGAAGGGCTTGTTGGAAACCCCTTAGCTCTGTCTCAATTGTATAATACATAGCCTCTTTTTTTCTTTGTTTCTTTGCAAAATATATTTCAAGGCATCTGACACAACTATGATAATGAAGTCGAAGTCATCCACCATGAGCACAGTTTGTAGCTTCAGCTTACTAGCTTTGGATTTCTTCCGTGATGTAGGTTTTGTGGGGGAAAACTTTCTTTTCTTCAATGGATCTACATCATCAGGGGGATTCTGTGGCGGTGTTTCTTCGCCTTACTTTTGCTTATATTCTTCCCCTTCTTTTTCTTATTTTTCCACTTCATCACCACCTCCTCCGCCAAGTGAATCTGATGCAGTTTCTTCTGAGACGTTGTCCAATTGTTGTACCTCTTCCTTCTTTTTCTTCCTAATACTGTTGGGTGCATCATACTCTTCATGGGTAAGCACTAGGTTTCCAATGAGTTATGGGTCGGACAGTTCCACCTGGTCGATAGGGATAAGGAGATCTGTAGGTCACTCCTTAGTTATTTCTTCTAGGTCCTCCTCTGTGAGTTTGTAGTAACTTTGTAGTACTTCTTTTTGTTCATCTCCACGTGCAATGATATATATAAAATTCCTATATGCATGAAACTTCATCAGGGGCCTGAATCTGTCCAGAGTGTTTGGTGTCATATGGAGGAATGACTCAATAGCCCGTTTCAGCTACAGGTAGTAGGTATGGAATATTGCGTTCGACTACCACTATTTTCCCATATCGCTCAAATACTAGAGTGTGGTTGACTAAGTAACTAGCCCAGTTCATTTGTAATCCCTCCACGCACTTTCTCGTGATGTCAACGACAAACCTCGTGACCTGCCTAGGCCTATTCTTCCTTAGTAGCTTACCAACAATCAACTGTAAAGAAAGGCACACAGTGACATTCTAAATGGAGGCTACCTTTTAGCCTTGCATTCCCTTCTCTACATCACCATAAGTATCTTTAATCCTTTGTGCCAGGGCGTGATCTATAGCCTTCCCTGGGTAAAAGTCCTATGGATTGGGTCCCTTCATACTTAGGTCGGTGATCCTATGGATCAATGTTGGATTGATGATGATGCGTCTATTTATCCATAAGTAACTGCCATGGAAGCATGACAACATGAGTTTAACATAGACATTAACCTCCTGGTGCCTTCCAAAATGTGGTATTTTCATTATGTTCAGGATAGTGGACTGCACGATGTTCATGGTCCATGGTTGGGGAATGATTTTTGATTTATTTCCCTTCATCTTGGTCAAGTACTTGTGAGGCACGATCATTCCATAGGTCTTGCGGTCTCATAGATTATAGTCACTGATATTCATAGTTGGAATTCTCTCCAATTGCGGTATGATTGCACGTAGCCCCTTCAGGAGGTATGTCATGATAACTGTGTAGTCGAAATCCCTCAGGACACTATCACGACTCACCACACCGCTATATATGGGATGTAGTCGGGCATGATGGATGCAATTAATGTCATGTTTGCTAAGTCATCTCTATGCTTAGTCTTTTTCTCTTATGTAGCTCAAGATGGTCCAGATCCGCAAACAGTGAATGGGGAGGCTTGCACTCTTCTCTTCGATGAGGCTTGAACTCCTGTAGACATCACTCTCTCTACCAATAGATTGATTACAATTTCCTCTACCAACTTTTCCATAGCGTTGAGCTCATCCGACATGCATGCTCGAGATTGGATATATCAGCCTAATGAACAATTTCTCAATGCAATATAATGGATGGCAAGGTCTTAATAAGCACAACACAATAAAAATGAGTACCCTAGTTGGCTCAGATACAATTTGTGAAAGTGTGCTCGGTCCAACAGTCGACAAGATAAGTAGACAATGATGTAACAGATTTTTCAAACGGACAAGAAGCCTTCATCAATGCAGTTATGTCTGTTATGGCATGGTCCAATGGTCCAATGAAGAGCTCTGAGGCCATAACTGCTTGCTTATTTGTACTGGAGCGTTGGGGTAATGGTCATAATGCCTCCAATGGTTATATTGCTCCACCATGGAGAAGTGCCAATCTGCATTGTTCTAATATTTCGGTGAAGTTCAAATTCTAGAGACTTTTCCTTCTGTGAAGTTCTTTCTAAAGATTCTTGCAATTTTTCTAACTTTTCTTTCTTCTTGCTGAGATTTTGAGCCTTCCTCCCTGTGATCTATGTTACTGGGTTCCTCTTTCCATTCTAATTCTTATATTCTCTTGGCATAATAACTCCGCGTTGTTGATGATATTTCATAAGGTTCAAGGGTAATACTTCTTCGCTCTCTGGGGTAAGTGCTCTATTTTCTTGTGTTATCTAAACTTTGACACCCAAGTCTCTGGTCTTCGACATGTTCTCTTGTTCTTCTATCAAGTGCATTATTCTCCTAGTCATGAAATCTTTTAATGATTGCTTTTTTTGCTCTAGGGCTTCTTCTTATTTTCTTTGGATTTGATCTTTCTCAATCCAAGGTTTTCCTAGCAATAAAGAAAATGGGGCACTTTTCTCAATATATTTAATAACCTCAAATTCTTCCTCTGTCGAAGTTCCATGAGCACTCATAGATATTTTGTTAATTCTTCCACATAGGGTTATTATCTTTCCTCTAAATAATCCTATTCCTCCCAATGAAGGAACCATAGCAGGCCTTCTCAAAATTTCCCAAGTACTTTCTGTCATGACATTCACCTGTGTTTCCTCGTCTAGAACACAGTCTATGTTGAAGTATCCTATTCTTGCTTCTATGCATTCCTTGTCTTTTAAGATCTCTGATAGATTGATGTCTCTATGATCATTCAGGGTTTCTTTTATTTCTGACAATACAGTCTCCGATCCTTTCTGGGATTCTACCATAGTCTTAATTTCTGAGTCTTTCTCATGTTTATCTTGTTGCATATTCATTCTTTCAAGTTTAGTAATCATTCTAGGGCAATCCATAACTTCACGGTCCATAGATTTACAACAAAGACAACTAGGTCATCTATCATGGAAATCCTTAGCAAGATGGCTTGGTATTCTACAACTGTAACAAAGGGTTAATCCTCTCTTTCTCTTAAATGATCCCCAACCTTTCTTGTATTGCGCACTAGGATCATAGTAACTAACCTGCAGAAAATTCTTCTTAGGATCATGTATCCATTTGTTAGTCCAAACATTCTTTCTATGCATAGGAATAACATATCTTTCATTATTTCTATCAAATCTACTCATATCAAACCTTCTTTCTTCTAGTTGTGCCCTAGTTATCAAACTAGAAATATTTTTATCAAACATACCTAGATCCATACTATTGAAGAAAAAATTTCCACTTATCTTACCTTTAACAAAGCACAAATCTTCCAGATCTTACCTCTTTAATAAAAAAAATTCACTTTACCTTTATCAGTGCACAAATATTTCAGATCTTACCTCTTTTCTTCGGATCATACTTCTTTTCTTAGCATAGATCTTTCACAATTCAAGTATAATACTACACAGTAAAGAAACATATCTAGGCACATAGCTTTCTTTCTTTTCCTCGGTTCCCAACAATCATAGTTTCACGTCCCGGCAACGAAACCATTTTTTGGTAGAGGGGCAGACCTAGGGTTCAACACTTCAACAATGCACCAACAAAACCCTAAATACTATCCCTTTTGGAAACACCTATGAAGCAGATGAAGTCTCACACAAGGTAGAGGCAGGGGTGGTTGCAGGACTCAGGTGTCTGCAACCTAGCTAGGACATAGATTTATGATTACAATACTCTAAAAAAGCACTTAGCAGTTACCATTCATCAGTATTTAACTAGTATTTACTTTGCAGATAAAAACTCTAATTACAGAGTAACACAATATTCAACCAGATCCACACATCTAAGCACTTAGCATAAATAAACAGATCATATCTAGCATTCATTCACATCACCGAGAACTAAGATATTATATCATATGCTTCTAACATTCATAAAGATAACAACACTAAGAATAAATCACATCAAAGGCACAAATCAATAATCAAAATGCACAAAGCAACCATAACATAGGATATACATGGTTCACCCCCAGCCTGGGGCTATGTCCACCAACTCTTCCCTTTTTTATTATCTTCTTTTCAAGCTTCTTACAGGCACATAGCATCAAAATCCTACTCTACAGAGGACAAAAGATTTACGCACACCTCACCAAATCCTCCTTCCCTGAGCTAGGTTACAACACCAAGCCCTTACACAGTCTTTTACAGTTACTTGCACTTAGCCTTGCAAGTCTCACACAATATGCACAAAGCAATTACAACTATCACTTGCACTTAGCACATTTGCCTTCACTTTCCCTTAGCACCTAGCATCACACACACACACCTTACTTACATCACCTATCTTTCTATTTATACATTACAAAAGGGCCTAAACATCGGTAAACCCATGGGCCGACATCCCATACCCGTTACATAACCCCAAAACCCAAAAATTCCCTAAAAAGGGGATGAGATCCTGCGATCTCACTTTGGACTTAGGGTCTGCCTTTGACAGCCTGTTGAAGTCCCAAAATAGGTCAAACCTGACCAAGGATCTCCAAAACTTGGTCAAGGGCCAACAAGGGTCTTCTTGGAAGTTCATGCACATTCTTCAATCACCTCTTCATTTGTGAGGGCTTGGTATTCAAAAGATTCATGCAATAAATCATTTACTTGGTTCATCAACTCTTCAGTGGATTTATTAGCATCTTTTTCCCTTTCCATCTGCAAAATTTCATTCCATGAGGGATGGAAGGGTCTTGGTTGATTCCAAGGTGACATAGTCCCATTGACTAAAAGAACAATTCAAAGGCATTTCCAGGGGAGATAAAGGCTTATAAAAGGATGAAATGGGAGAGCAGGGAAAAGGTGAGTAAGGGAAAGGTGGAGTTGCCAAAAAAACTTTAAAGAAGCTTTTTCAAAGGAAAATGGTAGGTTCTTGGAGTGGAGTCACCAGGAAAGCTCAGGATGAAGGCTTTGGGCATGAAGAGGATACAAAATCCTCCCCGATAACGATGCCAAAATTTTATAGCACAAGTTGTAGGTTGGTCAAATCCCAACCTGTTGACAGGAGTAAGTGACACACCATCAATTGGAAGGTCAGATCCAGACATGGGTTGTCTAATTAACCCAAGATGTTTGGAATGAAATGACCCGACAGGTTTAATGGATCTGTTATCCAACTAAGGTCCTAAAAATAATAAAAGAAATAAACTAATCTAACGCTATGATTCTACCAATTTATACACTAATTACAAGTATTCAAATAGAAATATGAATATATACAAATGATTATAAAAAAATCTATATACAGTTTGCAAGGTTTGCCTAAAATCTTGCGAAATGAATGTTCATAATAGTGTTTCTAAATAAGATAAAGAAAGAACAAAAATTCTTTTGTTTTTTCTATGTTTAAAGATTTTAAACTAATAAATACTGAGCACATACAATTGAAGCAATGACACATAAATAGTCAAATCTAATTAATGCAATCATCATTTCATTAATAACTAATTTAATTAAATAACACACAAACTAACCTGTAGTTGATCAACGAAACTGAGCTTATCTTTTTGTGTTGTTTGAGCTCATGCTTGTCTTGCTTTTAAGAGAAACCTATAAAAGAACAATACTGGTACTTCTAGAATAAATTCAAAGAAGTGTTTGATATTTGGAGTAAATTAATAACATCGGGAAGATAACTAATTAAAAGAATCCTATGATCTTAAGATAATCAATATCCAAGAATTTAGGAAAACTCAATTCTGAATATCGATATTGTCAATCATTTAACATATGAAATAAACTCAATAATAATTAAATAATCGATTGATCACACATACAAAGTGGAACGAAAAATTATGGACATCATATAAATATTTAACAATATAAAATATCATATGATGACAAGGCTAAAGCTAAATCAACCATAACAGTATCTCAAAATACAAAAGTAATAGGAGAACACAATGGAATAAACATCACATAGGTATAAAGCCAAAGGTGAATCACTTTCCCATATCAATTCCCAAATCACATGTCCATATTGTACTCCAACCAAAAGTTGTCCTTAACATTAAACCACAATCACTATTTAAACTTGTCTTGGATTAACAACCTCTTGTCATGCAAGATAGAGGGTAATCCCAGAAAATTAGATTGCTTTACAAAAATAGGATAACAAATAAACACTCGTGTAGGTGTTTGTTTATCAAAATTAATTACATGAATGGCATAGTTTTATCAAACAAAAAGAGAAATTACTAAACTATGAAGCACATGATCCATGATTAGTTCTCCTTGTGAATAACATCATAATTGTTATTTTCCTGAAAATGACAAAACAAAATTGAATTTGGATAACAATACAAACTAATATTTAGAAATAGAATGGCTACAGAATCATGAGCTTCTCTAGCTAGTCTTAATTTAACAACAAAATCAAACTAAATCTAACTATCTAATTTTTTCAATAGAATCAAATCAAAGTGAATCAAAACAATTCTTTACCGTTCAGAGATTAGACAATGAAGGATCTGATAATTCTAAGTTAATGATAGCATTGAAATTTGTTGCATTCTAGATAATCACATTATCAGTTTCTTTGAACCTTTTACTTGCCCAATCTGCATTGGATTGAACACATTCCTTTAATTCTTGATTTTCCCTTTCAAGCAAGTAGTTTCAAGCAGCCATATGTTTTAACTGTGCCCAGAGGTATTGTATATCTCTGTAGTAACATTCAACCTAGTCAAGACAATTATCACAATGTACAGGTGTTACGGAAGGAAAAGGTTGAGTGTACTCTGTAATGGATTCTTTGGTTTTTTCTATAGCCTGCTTCAAATCGTGGCTTATACCAGCAAAGTCTTCTTGATTTTTTAGGAATGGAGGTAGTTCATAAAAAAAATTGTATTTTATAGCTTCACTATCGGTTTCATTTCTGAGACACTGGTTATCCACATCTTATCGGGAAATAAATTCATTGATCTCATCATCGGTCAAGTGAGCATCGACCTTGATCAGATGATCTTGTTGTCGATTTCTCAGACTCTTGGATATTAACCTACCTGGTCTCTTATTTACAAAACTCAAATCTGAGTTACCTTGTTTCTTCTTTTTACGATTTTTCCCAATAGTTGATTTATTAATAAAACCCTAAGTTGGCTCAATAAAAGGATCACTAAAAACCATCTCCTTTAATACATTTATTACATCCTCTAATGATTTTCTGGGCACAAAATTATATCATGTCTTTTCTCCCAAATGGTTTTGCATAGAAACAAAGTTTGGTTCAGTGGACACATGGTCTTCATGTGGGTAAACACTTTGATTTTCGGTGGTAGGGTTATAGTGATTTGGGTTTGTATTGGAAAGGAGAGGCACGTCTACTATGTTCTCGAGTAGGGAGAAATTGTTTCTACACAGGAAATCTTCCCAAGTATCCCCAATCTGAGCTAGTTGTGACAGCAGCAGAATTCGAATAAGCCGATGGTGGAAAAGGCTAGACAGAGGGTTTAAACTATGTTTCTGATAACGCTTAGACATTTTGTGTCCCCGGTTGTTTTATGAGAGGTTACATGTAGTGACACCTAGAGGAATTGCATAAAACACATTGAAGAACATTATGTATCAGTTTCATATCTTTATACATTACAGGTTCAAAGTTATGATTACTTCAAGTTAGGGT
>JASDQU010253302.1:0-16317 GCA_032191745.1 Picea mariana
CAAGGGACTCCCGAATGTGATAAAGCATTTGAGACACTTAAGGAGAATCTCATTACAACACCGATTCTGATATTCCCAAACTGGGATAAGGAATTTCACGTCCATGTAGATGCTTCAGGAATTGCCTTAGGAGCTATCTTAATGCAACCTGGAGATGGAGCTATGGATTACCCCATCTACTTTGTGAGTCGGAAGCTATCACAAGCAAAGCACAACTATACAATGACAGAAAGGGAAGTCTTAGCAATGATTTATGCTTTACAAAAATTTAAACATTATCTACTCGGTTCCCATTTCAAATTATTCACTGACCATTCTACATTAAAATACCTAGTTAACAAACCTATGCTGGAAGGGAGAATTTGTAGATGGCTACTACTATTTCAGGAAATTTCCTTCGAAGTTATCATCAAGCCAGGACGATGCAACATCAGACCTGATCATCTATCCATATTAGAGTCAGGAGAAAGTGGCGGAGCAGTGGACGACTAGCTCCCAGACATAGATTTGTTTAGGATTGAGGCCATACCAGAATATCTAGAGGACATANGCAACAGATTACCATTTGATCGTCGGACAATTGTATAAACTAGGACTAGACAACATTCTTAGACGATGCGTCTTGGATCATGAAAGGTAGGATATAGTCTGGGAATTCCATAGTCGAGTTGCAGGAGGCCACGTAGGAGGAAAGGCCATGACACAAAAATTTCTACAGAAAGGACTTTGGTGGGAAACACTTTTCAAGGATGCAAAAGCACACGCTAGATCATGTGATGTTTGTCAATGGGTAGTCAAGCTGTCATGTTGAGACGAACTACCACTAAAACCAGTTAGATCTCTACAAGCATTTGGGAAATGGGTAGTTGACTTCATCGGACCAGTCAACCCCACAGCCAAACATTCAAAGTCTAGATACATCATTACCGCAACCGACTACCTTACCTGGTGGGTAGAAGCAACAACGGTACAGGACCGTTCGATAGATACAACTTTCTAGTTCATCTTCGAAAATATCATTTCCTGCTTCGGATGCCCCAGGAGCCTAACCAACGACCATGGAGCTCATTTCATTAGAAACACCATAGAAACACTTACATCATAATTTATGATTCAACATCACAAGAGCAGTCCATACCACCCACAAGCCAATGGAACAGTCGAAGCCTTCAACAAGATTCTGGAAAGGGGACTAACAAAGGTTTGTTGCACAAACCAAGAGGACTGGGATGATAGAGTTCCAACGGTACTATGGGTCTACAGGAAAAACACAAAGAAACTCCACAGATACACACCGTTCCAGCCAGTTTATGGGAGAGAGGCAGTGGTTCCTACAAAATTCATCACTCCAAGTCTGTATATTGTCCAAGACACACGTATGACAAATGAAGAATCAACGACGCAAAGACTTGCAGAGCTCCAAGAAATCGAAGAAACAGGATTTCTAGCAGACTTCCATCTGTCGGTTGAAAAGGTGAGACAAAAAGATTGGCATGACCGACACATTAAGTCCAAGATATTTACACAAGGGGAAAAGGTATTACTCTACGACAGTCGATACCAGAAGCATCCTGGCAAGCTGTGTATGCACTGGTTGGGACCTTACATAGTTGCGGAGATTCGACCTTCAGAAGCAGTTAGACGTGCACAACTCGATGGTGTGCTACGACTGAGATGGGTGAATGGTGCTCTATTGAATCCCTACCTATCTCAAAACTGAAAAAGAAGGACAGTCACTCCAAATCGATGGAGCTTGTACAATAGTTAGATTTGAGTTTTGTTTTCTTTTTGTTTTCTATGTGCGTAGTGTTGTGCTATAACACATAGTTCACTTGTTTTGTTTAAGCGTTGGTTGCTATAGAACATATGACTCAGTAGCACAAGACCTGAAGCATGAAAAATCCCATTAATGACAATCATTAAAGGTGGTAGAGACAACCTTTTTCATCAGCGGCGCCATGAATCCCAATCCAATCTGAATTATAGGCCACACCAACCCAGTCCAGTCATAGCCTTTAATACCATTCTTGTACCTCAACTGATGTTGTTAAGCCATAAAGCCACATTATGCCAAGATGCCATCAAATTTTGCGCCGGGACACCCACCCATCAAATAAAAAGGTCTCAATTCAGCCACGTCCCTATTCCACTCAAATAAGTAAATGCCAAGATCACCTAATAGGTTTTACCTTGATTAAACCATCCCGTCAGACAACTCACACCCAGGTGCATCTATATGGTCTTGATCATGAGAAGTTACTGCTAAAATTTCCCAGTTAAGCCAGATATAAGGCTCTCAAAACTCTGCCGAGAATGTATTGTTTCCTAAAATGAGCATAGCCATTTTCGAATCCATCAACGTGAACCAGTTGGGAGCACTGTAAAAGCCATAGACGTGGCCCTGGATATTCTCTACCACATAAACATGAATGTTGAGAGCCACAATAAGATGAAGCACCATGACGAAATAAGTAGTACCAGATGAGCCCTATGACCCCCGGGTTGAGATCGTGGGCGACCTCAAATGAAAGGTAGAACACGTTAAGCTACTCGACCTTGACCTCACCGAGTCAGCCTTGTTACCACAGATGCACACAAACATCTTTTGGGAGATAGCCCTAGACGGAACCAGATACATGCAATTTGTACCAAGAGTAGAGTTCATCAACTTATTTAACTCCACCATCATGAACCTGAGAGACTTACTAGTCTTTGGTACCACATGTGAGATTGGGCGCTGCACGAAATTATTGATAAGAAAAGTCCATGACAAAATTCTATGGTTGGATAAGCGGTATCCAATCCATGCAGAAGATACCCAACATATCACAGGACTATCATCCCAAGGAGAGGATGTGTTGAAGGGATTTCAAGGTCCTGACAAGCATGGGAAAAAGAAAGCCGAGCCCAGCCTATAAGAGAAGTTTAACACAAAGAGAGGAGGACGCACAACAGTCATTGAACTAATACTACCCAAAATAGTCTGGATTGGATGCTACATCATAGCCAACAAGGTTATGAGGTCTTAGTATAAGGGAGAATGCACCCTAGATGCACTACTAGTCACCGACTTTTGCGCACAGGAAGCAGTGTTCAATTGGTGTAGTTTCCTGCTGGAGGAACTACTAATAGTTTGTGAGGAAGCACATGAGAAGGGAGGAACCTTCACCTATGGATACCTACTTGTGGCATTCACAATGCTCCAATGGAAGCCACCTGTGGGTAGAAAACCGAAAATACCAGATAAAGGGCGCATGGCAAAGATGTTTGAGCCATGGTAGTCCAGAGAAGACTCAGAGAACACAACCCTCAACAACGTAGCCTTTGCCAAATGGTATAATGCTATGATAGACGCAATGCAGAGGTTGCGCATCCCGCAAGATATCCTCAATTGCAACATGAGGAATATCGCCTTCAACATGAACCATCACAACACATTCATCTGGCTGAGACATGCTAGCCAGGAACATTTCCACACACAGATGCTACCGTTCTATTTGGATGAGGAAGATTTCAATAGAGAAGTCATGTCATGGCTAGGAGTTAAACGACTCCCATGCAAATAAGGGATGTATTACATTCTTTCTGCGGAGCTGCTCAAGAAAAAATACAAGGAAACATAAGAGGGACAGAGTTTAGGTCCCGAACATAAGAATCCAAATGCTCTAACACAAATAGACTCAGAGGAGGAAGAAGAGACACTGCAGCTGGAGCGGAGCAAAATACTACCCCCCCCAACAACTACCGGACGATGCTGTGCTATCAGGTGTGCAGGTTAACTAGATATTGGGCATTGTGCTTGGTACCGAAATAGTGGTGAAGAGGCCCAGAAATGGGGTCTCACTGAACAAACCCCTGAACCTACAACCCCTTGCATCTGCCGCTCCCTGGACCTGCGCCATGACCAAAGCCACCACTATCATTGACATTCAAGATGACCCGGACCCTGAAACACTTTCATCCACAATTATCATCGAACACCCTCCACCACCACTCCAATTACCAAACCTCACCACAACCACTCCACATCAGACAATAACCTTAGGGCCAATCCCACTCGACCACCTAGAGATAGAGGAACAACGAACCCCATAAATAACTAGAGAACCACCCAAGCCAAGATAAAAAATTCCCAATCTTGACCCCAAGGCATTAGACCAGAGCATGATGTTGGATGTTCTGAATTCAAACACCCAGGAACAACAACCTAATTCTTCTACACAATAAGAATATGGCTGCAATAGAGAGGAACATAAACTCGACGACGACCAACAAATCACCTCATTGGCCAAGGGTGAGGGTGCCCAAGAGATCACGATGCATGATGCAGAATCACCAGAAGATATAGAGATAACAAATGTGCACAACGAGCCAGAATCAACAATGAAGCAGGATACGATAGCCTTACAATATCAAATGGAACAAGTTCTCCAGAACCCCCAACAATGTGCGGAACTGATGCAACTTTGCATAGCTAGAACCAGGGTTCTGACTCTTCTGCCATCAGAGCTATGGTTGAGAATCGCACCAGTCCCACCAACAAAGGAAGAGGTAGAAACTCACTCCGACCATTCAACATGTAGTGGAATCCCACTATAGTGGTGAGTACCCACCGACGTAGTTGTTTCATCCACCGACTTGATACAGTGGCCAGTGCCACACTTATTTGGCCTAATCAAGGCATCCACGGACCAGTTGGAGCAGAGGCTCCAGGAGGCCAAGATATCCACTGAGATCGCAAGAAAAGAAAAATTCATGGAGCACACATACATAATCCAGGAAGCACATGACATAATCCAAGTCCAGTGCAAATTCGAAAAAGTACAGGCAAAACTTGTAGAATCTTGGTCGGAGATTCAGAAGGTCGCAACTAAACTCCTCGAGGCCAGTGACATAAGAGAGCCATAGAAACAGATAGAGTTTTTATAAGAGGCATGGACGCAACTCTCCAATTGCACTGATCAACTCCAAGTGAAGCTACATCAAGTCCAATAGGAAGAAGAACACCAACCTCAGCAGTTGCAGGAACAAATGAAGAAGATAATATTGCAAGGCAACAATCCCAGAGTAGCACTTCACAAGCACACAACGGACTGCACCAAAAGTTTTTGAGAATTCAACGACTGGATGGGCATCATCACTCAACAAAATTAGGTTTTAGAGGAGGTTGGAACAAATATTTAGGTGTTGAACGAAGAAATTGTGGTCACAATGGACCCTATGGAGCAGCAACAGAAGTTTGACCAAATTCAGCAGGCCGAAAATAAACTAAACACACTCTATGAGACATAGTCTGTAGCCAAGAAAGAACTACGTGATTTTCGACTGGTAATTCAAAATGCCTATATGAAAATGCATCAGGTCAATGTAACAACCGATTCTGAGTGGAAATCATTGGTTGTGGCCAAGCCAAAGGAGTACACAAAAGAGACACCACAACAGTTCCTTGCAGAAGCATCACTCCTCACTCGAAAATGGCAGGACAAAGTTGAAAGCTTTAAGGGAGTAAAGCACCGAGCCTTAGAGTTAGTACCAGAATTGGGCCCTTCGTTTGAGGAGGTAAAGGAGGAAAAGGCACAAGCAGAAGAGCCCAAAGAAGAAGAAAATCTAGAAAAGGGAAAACAATAGTTTCTTCTGGAGGATGTGAAAGAACCAAGCACTTGACTCAAGGATGAGTCAAGGATTATGGTCAGAGCCTATTCAGCCCTTCATTTTTGAGAAAGAATTGAGAAATTTTTGAACTAAGAATGAGTCACGCAAACTTCATCAGAGGTTAAGAGAAAGAGTAACAGAAAGTAGTTGCAGAAGTCAACTCAACACTAACTAAGCAACAAATGGTTGCAATAGATCAAGAAAGCATGCAAGCCAAGAAGGAAGACACAACCCAACTATATAGAGGGCTGAATATAATTGTAAAAGGGTTGGTTTGTTAGGTTGGGTTGGGTTATGTTGATCAGAGTCACCCAATTTCTGGGATTAGTCATTGGTACTTGTTGTAAAAGTTGAGAAAAGACAAGAAGGAGTTTGTCATATGCCCTACTGTATGAGTTCGAGTCTGTAACAGAGAAAGGCCTCAAGGGTAATATGAAGAAGGATCAAATTTTAAAATATGATGTGTCTTTGTATGTTTACTTATGCATGACATCATTTTTTTATGGCTTATGAGTTCTATTTGATGGTTCTATGTTTAATTGCTACTCACAACATAAGTAGGTTTAATCCTTGCACTTAGATGGTTTAGATATTTTAACGATTCTTGTGCAAGAAAAAGAACAAGTTCCAAATGCTCTATGGATCCTCTTTAGTTTTCTTCCTACCATTCCCTATCTATCTATCTCATCAGCACTTCGGGTGAGACTTCTTCTCTTTGGAGGAGATGAAAATGCCAGTGCTCTAGAATACATGGTACCTTTTGTTGGTAACCTAAGAAGGACCCTGGTCTGATCAAATCTGCCCCAACACCCCGCTACAGGGTTGATCTTTGCACCCAACTGAAGATCTTACAATACAGAAGGCTCTCGTACTCAACACTTCTCTCTCACTCAATCTTACTCTCTCGATCACACAATGAAAAAGACACCAACAACAATAATAACAATCAACAACCCAACCCAGGTCCTCTTGACCTTTATTTATACATTACAATAGCTCACCAACATCCTTAGGCCAAAGCCTAGGTGTCCAAAACCCTAGATGATAAAACCCTAGGTGTCTAAAACCCTAGGTCAACTTGATCTGCATTTTCAAGGCTTCTCCAGCCTGTCTTTCCTTCCTTCTCACATGGTGCTCAAAATAATCCAATGGTGGATTTCTTCACTTTCTGAGTTGTCCACGATCCTTCTTTCTTTCTTATCTATCATCCTTGATCTCCTCGTCCAACATATTGCTTCCTTTTACTTTGCTCCACCTTTTCTACTCTTTTGTTCACTTCGACCCAGAAACAATCACCGTGTCTTTTGTGTAGTTCACATTCTGCCTTTTCTTCCTTGATCTTCATGTACTTCCATAACCAAGGGTCAAAATGCCCCCAAAACTCACCTGTGACTCATCCTGAGGCACTTCAGATCTCAGGTTCTTGTTTTACTTCGACTTTAGACTTTGCAGGGCAACCTCTGCTTTCTTTTCACTGCCTCCTCTCCTTCCTTGTGCAGACTGCTTTTTTTTTGTTTGGCACCCAATTTCAACTGCACCTAGTACCTAAACCCTTTTCCTCTTGCATTTACTAAGAGTTGTGGGGTAGCTGGTTGTCATAGTACAATTTCAACCGGCTCCCATTCACTAATCCTTCCTTCCATTCCCCCTTCAAAGTTTTCAACTACGCAACTCCTCCTTCTGTAACATAGGCAACCTCATATGGCCCTAGCCAATGCGTTCTAAACTTCACAGGATGTTTTATGAACTTATTGTCATATACCAATATTAGATCGCCTTGTTTTAATGCCTTCTTCTTGATGTGTCTGTCATGGTAGGCCTTCTCTCTTTCCTTCTGTACCTGCTGATGGAATCCTGCAATAAATCTGTCTTCTTCTAGTTCGATCAGATGTGCAAGTCTCTCTCAAACAATGCTACTGCCATCCATATCTATAAAGGTAGCAATTCATAGGCTTGGTACCAAATATTCCTTTGGGACAACAACTTCAAGACCATACACCAACTTAAAATGGGTCTGGATTGCTAATTTCTTGCAAGTGGTTCTATAGGCCCATAGTACTGTTGGTACTCTTAAATCCTAGTCATCCTTGTTGAAACTACAAATATTCGTCAGCGCTGTCTCAAAAATCTTGTTGAATGATTCCACTATCCCATTTTCCTGTGGATGGTAGGGTGTTCTCTTCTGATGGTGGACTGCAAATTCCTTAGTCAGGGCTTCAACTGTTTTATTTATGAAATGTGTGCCTTGATCACTCATAAGGATCTTTGGGCATCCAAACCTGGTTATGCTGTCATCAAATATGAAATACGTAGCTGTAGTTGCACTACAGTCCTTAACTTCTCTTTCTTTAGCCCATCTAGTCAAGTATTCTGTCGCAGTAATTATGTACCTTGCTCCTGTACACTTTCCTGGTGGGTTTATAGGTCCAACGAAGTCAATGGCCCATTTCTCAAATTCTTGTAGGTTCAGCTATGGTGCTAATGGAATTTCATCTCTTCTATATGGTTTCCCAACTCTTTGGCATACATTGTAGGCTCTGTAATAGTCTTTAGCATCTTTGTGTAAGGTAGGCCACCAAAGGCCAGGTCTAAGAACCTTCTGCACAGTTGCTTTCCCTGCATAATGTCTTCCTGCGATGGCTTCATGAGCTTCTATGAGGATCAATGGTTTCTCTGCCTCCATAACACAGCTTCTCAATATCTCATCAGGTCCCATCTTGTATAGCTGTCCTGCAACAAGTGAAAAATCTGCAGCACGCACTACTAGCTATTTCTTCTAGGGAATTGTATATTCACTAGGTGCCATTCCTGTTGATAGGAACTGAACTATCTATGCAAAGTGGTCATCAATATTTCTAATGGCCAGTAACTGTGCATCCGATAGTGCATCCTCCAAAATGGTTGGCTCTTCGCGATGTTCCAACCTTGAAAAGTGGTCAGGACCTTTGTTCATTCTTCCAGGCTTAACTACGATCTCAAAGTCATATTCCTTAAATAACAAAATCCATCTGCATATTCTTCCCCCCAACACTGGCTTTTTGACTAGGTATTTCAGCATGGAGTGATCAATAAACATTTTAAAATGCCCTCCCAACAAGTAGTGGTGAAATTTTTGCACTGTATACACCATGGCTAACCCTTCTCTCTCGGTAGTGGTGTAATTAATATCAGCAGTTGATAGCTTCCTGCTGGAAAAGTCTAACAGATGGTCGATATCACCTTCCCCTGGTTATGCTAACACAACTCCCAATGCAATGGAAGATGCATTGAAATGCACATGAAACTCCTTACTCCAATCTGGGAAAACCAGAATAAGCACAGTGACCATTTTCTGTTTCAGTGTGTCGAAGATCTGTTGGCATTCTTCGGTCCAGTGAAATTGATAGTCTTTCTTCAAAAGATTCTCCATGGGTGCTGTAATATGGGCATATCCCTTAATGAACTTCCTATAATATCTAGTACATCCCAACATAGTGTGCAACTGTTTGACTGAAGTTGGAGGGGGTAGGTCAACTATAATGGCAATTTTAGATGGGTCTACCAACAATCCATGCTTACATAAAATATGACCTAAAAACACTCCAAATGGTGAAAATAAAATACATTTCTTCAGGTTCAAGTCAATTTGACACTACATGCATTTATCCAACATTAGCCTTAGACATTCAATATGATTTTTCAATAAACTAAAAACAATCTAATCATCAAAATATGCTTCTAGAAATTTATGCAGAAATTCCTTGATTGCTTCGACCACCACCCTGGAAAAGATGGCTGGGGAATTATTCAAGCCAAATGACATCACTTTATATTGGTAGGATCCCCATTCTGTTGCAAATGTGGTCTTATGGCGATCTTCCTTGGCAATATGGATTTGATGGTATCCTGAAAATCCATCTGTAAAAGAATATACCTCCTAGCCTCCCACATTATCTAACACTTCGTCAGTGAATGGTGTAGGGAAGGGATCATGCAAATAGGCATCATTCAACTTCCTGAGATCTATGAAGATCCTGATCTATCCTGTCTTCTTGTCATGTACCACCATAGGGATAATCCACTCCAACTCTTCGATAGGTTCTATAATTCCTACTTCCAACGTTCTGTTGAGCTTAATATTCACTTTCTCCCTATATTTAGGGTTCAATGTGTAAGGTCTCTATTTGAATGGTCTTACATTTGGATTTAAAGGGATCCTCATTTCTCCCATATGCCTTTTAATGCCCTTCATATTAGTGAACTTGGTTGGAAACAAGTCCTGATATTCATGCAATAACTCTGTAATTTTGTTAATCGTAGCAACATCCCAATAATCTCCAACATTTGCAAGATTTGGTGTTTGCTCTGTTCCAATATTGACTTTCCTAATCTTTATTGGTTGTCCAATGAATGGTATCTTGACTCTTGGTCCTTCCACATCTCTTTGGCCTTTTTTTTTGACGATGTTCACCTTCCTAGGATCATCGTCCTCATCAACATGGATGTTGTAACAACCTTGCAATTTTTGGAGAGGCGCAATCCATTCATCCCCTTCTTGTTCTATAGAGATTCTAGAGGCATCCTCAAATACTTTCTTTCTGAAAATCTGTAATGCTTGATCTACTGAAGGAAATTGACTTTCAAATAAGAAGGTAGTTACAAAATTTTGAGTCATACCTTCCTAATCTATAGTGATAAGGCACAACTCTACTTGAAGGTACGAGTTGATAGGTATCGTGTCCAGTGCGTTAATGAATTTGTGCACCCACTGCTCTTGAGGAATGTTTTTCCAGGCTTCCTCGCAACTTTGCACATGGTCCTTTGGACAACTTTAACCCATGTAGAGAACTTTGCAACCTTCTACTTGTGCTGAGAACCATGCTGTCATCAGGGTATGACATTGTACCCATTATGTAATGATGTTTTTATGTGTCCCCCACCATCTTGCTGGTGTGGCTTTCAAGGCCTCATCCATTTCCAACAATCTTTGTTGTATTGGTACACTTTCTTCAAAGTGCGACAATAAGGTTTCTAAAGGATTCAGACCATCAAAGGTGGGTAAGTTACTTACTGTTGTGCCTATCCAACAAAATTATCTGGTTAATCTAGCACATATTCTTGTATATACTTCATAAATTTTATTCTGCTAGTTCTCCAGTGCTTCTTCTGAGTCTGATGAACATGCACTGTCACTTTGCNCCAACTTAGGTTTCCATCAGCCGTGGGGTTAATGTAATCCTGTTGTCTGAATGTTAGCTTGTATATGTTTTCTAGTTCATATGCATGGTCTTCTTCTCTGATAGGTTCTGTGTATTGTTGACCTTCATCTGGATCTAAAGGTGCAATGACCCTAAGGACATCTCTTTCAAAATTCATACGTCTTTTCTTTAAATCGACCATAGTGGAATTATTGAAAGCCCAATCAATTCCTAACAATGTAGGGTAAGGACATCTATCATCAACTATCTCAATTACCTCAAAATCTATAAACATTCTTGCTTCGTCGATGTCCACAGAGACATGTTCCAGTCTACCAAAGGGGGTTACAACTTGCTGATTAGCCATCCTAAGCCTGATAGGGGAATAGATCAACTTCAATTTTCCCATCAGTTCCTAGGTTTGCTTCATCATGACATTGACCTCCGACCCTAAGTCGAGGACCACATAGTCTATATCATACTCTCCTATCTGAGCATTCAAGTGTAGTTCCTTATTTGTCCTTCTCTTTTTAGCGATTTGGTGTACTTCCCTATTAAGTAAATGGTCTACCTTTCCTAGCTCATACTGTTTGATTAAATTTTGTAGCTCTTGTACATTGCTCTCATCCTGAATCAACTTAATACAAGTATATAAAATTTCCATGAGCTTGCTTACCTCTTTTCCTTCTTTTGGCGAAGAAGACTGATCAAATGCTAGAGGCATTCTATATTCTCTTACTTCTGGCTATGTCTTTGATGAAGACCCTTGGTCTTCTTTGAACTCTTTCCTTGCCTCCTCAAATATTTGTCTTTCTTTATTTGCATCAAAAGTTTGGGTTTTCTCAGCAACTTTCCTAACTCCTAAGTCCTCTGTAGTCTTTCCTTGGGTCCTTCTATCTTCTCTTGTAACAACGCCTCCTCTAGTGATAAAAACGACTCTGGGGTCTTCTCCGCGAGGTTATTCTTTGATCAATTGTATCTATGGGTTCTGTTGAGGTCCTCGTCTTTCCTGAAGCTTAGCTAGCAATGCTGGGCATTCCTCGATAACATGCTGAAAAGAGTTGCAATAGCTGCAAGTGGTACAAGGGTTCTGACAGTCCCTTGGCAAGTGTCCTCACTGTGCACAGTTATAATAGATGATCTATCCTAGGCCTTGACCCATTCCTCCTCCTCGTCCTCTTCCTCTGAATCCATTGTGAGGATTGAATTTTCCTCTCCTAGGGGAGTGATACTGCAGAGTGTTTCCTTCTTGCTGTACTTCAACTTGAATCTTGTATATGTCTCTTGACCTTTCATGCATGAGGTCATAAGCCCTACAATCCCTATCATTATTCCCCATAGACTTACAGAACGTACAATACAAATTTGTGGGTGTCTGAACATATTTTTTCATATAGTAGCACTCATGAGGGCGATGTCTATTTATGCATACCTCGCACCAGGGTAAGGTGACTTGCTTCAAAGGGCTCAGAGCTCCAAAATACAAGTATTCATTGAATAGGGGACAATATTCCTTGTCATGGCCTTCTGATCTGCATCTGACACACCAGATGTCTTCCCTTTTATGTTTTCCCTTGTCTTTCTTCATATCCTCGACCTGCAGAGACAAACTAGTTAGTTGACTCAATATCTGACTCATACCTGAGCTGGATTCTCCCATAGGGGCTGATTCTAGCTTCATGGTGATCTCCAGTGCCTCAGATTGTGAATAAATATTTTGTTGCATCAAAGGAACTCTGATGTGTGGTAAGAGGGCAATAATGAACCATTCTTTGTTCCGTTCATTTGGGATCTGAAAATTCAATCGGCCTGTTAAGGTCTTGAATCTTTGATCGAATTCCCAAATAGGTTCAGCTACCTTTTGCTTGATCTCTTTCATCTCTGTAATACATTGTGACTCTGAATTGGGTTTCTTGAACTCTGCTGTCAACACATTTTGATCTCATTCAGTGGCTTACGCTGTGCAATTCCTTGGACAAGCTTCATCTACCAACTCAGTGTGCGGTCCCTTAGGGTGGTACTAAAATGGGTTCTTTTAAAAACTTTGTTGGTGACATTTTTAATATTCCATACAGCTTCACATAGGAACCAGTGCTAATCAGGATCTTCAGATCCATCTCCCCTAAAAATAGGGAGCCTCATCTCATCTTCCATAGATCTTCCTAGGTTTCCTAACTGAGTATGTGGTGGACTACTAGTGACAGTGCTCTGAACACTCCGGTGGCTTGGATTACTCTGATTACTTAATTCTATTGAATCAACAAGAGGGATAATAGTAATTACTTCAATAGTCTGCACAGTTCCTTTAGTTTCAGGCTCTTCCCAATGAGGCTCTTCATCTTTTCCTTCCTTTTCCATAGAGGGTTTTGAATGATCTTCGTCTGTCAGATATGCCTCTTCTCCACTGTAGAAACCCTTGTCCCTGTAGTTCTTCTTAAACAAGTTTGCAAGGTGAAATTCTCTGAACACTCTCCCACTGCGCATTTGTCCAGCCTCTGTGTCGCTGTTGCTGTCTGAATTCTTGAAAATTATATTTTATAGATCTGACAAATCTATTGTATCTTCAAGATGTTCTTCTCATGGAATAACATCTTGGTCCTCAACTTCAGAAAATATAAAATTTTTCCTCTAGGTCCCTTAAAGAAATATCTCTCTGCTTGGCCATATGACCCACTGTAGAAACCCTTGTCCCTGTAGTTCTTCTNTGATCTACTGCTCATGATATGACATTATCATCTCTCTTGACCTTCTTGATCAACGCCGACATCCAAACTACAAGAGGTCTAGACCCGATCTCAAACTGGGTATCTGCTAACCTGGCTAACCACTCATATAGATCCTAATGGATTCCTCCAAAGAAAATCTCGTGTATATCAGTAAAGATATACTTCTCCAACCAATCCTTTGTACTAAGATTAGGGTTCTTGTTCAGGGCTTCAACGAAGTCCTTTTCTTGATCCTCTATCCACTTTTGAGTCTCTATCTTTGATGGAAACCACCTTGAAATTCCCTCAAGAAGATTCCCGTCCCGATAGTGGAACCATTTGTTGGCACAAGGGCAGACCCAGGGTTCAACTCCAAGAGCGCACCAATAAGCCCTAACTATTGGCCCTTTCGGTAACACCTGCAAAGTAGATGTAGTCTCACCTGAAGTAGCTATGGGGGGGTTGTAGGATAGAGGTGTCTACAACCAAAAGGAATATTAAGTGGATCTAATAGTAGAACAATACAACATGCACCTATATCACTTATCATCTTAGATCTACTCTGCACAACTATCTAGTATATCTAAAAAAATAATGCAACTATCAGTGTATCAAATGACAAAGAACAGAGTATCAATCACACATAAAACAAAATATATGTGGTTCACCCTCTCTCTAGGGCTACGTCCACATAGCTGTGCTTTATAATGTATTAAGATGAAGCATACAGTTCTTGTCTGCACTCTTATCTAGCAGATCTTCTTTCTTCTCATTACTATCTCTCCCCTCCCTATGCACCCAGCTGCAGGGTTGATCTTCACACCCAACTAATGATCTTACAATACATAAGGCTCTTGTACTCAACATTTATCTCTCACTCAATCTTACTCTCTCGATCACACAATGAAAAAGACACCAGCAACAATAATAACAATCAACAACCCAACCCAGGTCCTCTTGACCTTTATTTATACATTACAATAGCTCACCGACATCCTTAGGCCAAAGCCTAGGTGTCCAAAACCCTAGATACCAAAACCCTAGGTGTCTAAAGCCCTAGGTCAACTTGATCTGCATTTTCATGGCTTCACCAACTTGTCTTTCCTTCCTTCTCACGCGGTGCTCCAAAGCATCCAACGATGGATTTCTCCACTTTCTAAGTTGTCCACGATCCTTCTTTATTGCTTATCTGTCATCCCTAATCTCCTTGTCAAACGAATTGCTTCCTTTTACTTCACTCCGCCTTTTCTTCTCTTTTTTTCACTTCGACCCAGTAATAGTCACTGTGTCTTCCGCACAGTTCACATTCTACCTTTTCTTCCTTGATATTCATGTACTTCCATAACCAAAGGCTAGCACAATCCAATACTTCATGGTCTAGATCTTTAAAACAGATGCAACTAGATCTTTTACCAGGGAATTCTTTAGCCAGATGTCCCGGTCTTCTGCAATTGTAACAAATGGTTAATCCTCTCTTTCTCTTAAATGATCCCTAGCTTCTCTTGTACCGCGTGCTAGGATCATGGTGGCTAACCTGCAAAAAATTCTTTCTAGGATCCTGCATCTATTTGTTAGTCCAAACATTCTCTCTATGCATAGGTATAACATATATTTCACTATTCTTATCAGATCTACTCATATGAAATCTTCTTTTATCTATCAGCGCCCTAGTTTTCAAGCTAGGACAAATCTTATCAAACATACCTAGATCCATACTGTAGAAAAAAAAAAAAAAAAAATTCTACTTATCTTATTTCCACAGAGCACAAAGTTTTCATATCTAAAACTTTTCACTATTCTGACCTTTATCAGAGCACAGAGCTTGCAAATCTTACCTCTTTTCTTCATATCTGACCCTTCTTCTTGGCACAAAGCTTCACGGATCAAGTATAATATTGCGCACTAGAGCGACAGATCTATGCACAGAGCTTTCACAATTCCAAGTTGGATCTTCGCACAAAGATTCTTTTTCCTCAGTTCCTAGCAATCAGAACCCGACAACAGAACCATTTGTTGGCATAGGGGCAGACCCAGGGTTCAACGCTACAACAACGCACCAACAAAACCCTAACTATCGGACCTTTCAGCATCACTTGCGAAGTAGATGAAGTCTCACCCGAGGTAGAGGTAGGGGTGGTTGCAGGACTTAGATGTATGCAACCTTAGCTGGGACACAGAAATGTGATTATAACCACTTAACAAAGCACTCAACAGTTATACTTATCAACATTCAGTTCTTAGTAACAACACAGACAAACCCTAATTGTTGGACAACTGAGAGGGGGGGTGAATCAATTGTTACTTTGCTTAAACAATTATGCCCATTTTAAATATTTATAGAACACTCAATGACAATCACAATCATGTAAGAAAGTAAGAAGTAGAATATTCAACAACAATCACACACATGAAATATACAGAGATAGATATTTCCTGAGGAAACCCATAAAGGGAAAAACCTCTTCTTCTTGATATGATAAGTAATATTTATATTCTTTACATTATCATTCTTGGAAGCTCTAACTCCTCTTGAGGCTACAACCTCTGTTTTGCAAGCTGCAACTTGCTGAGAGCACCAAATCTCTGGTTTCTCTAGCACCCACTAGAAGGAAGCACCAACTCCCTTAATGTTCCAACACCAATTGGATGGAAGCACCAACTTCCTGAATGTTCTAGCACCAACTGGATGGAAGCACCAACTTCCAGTTACATAGGCTCCAACCTGTATAAGAAAGAACACTTTTTCTCCCTTTCACCACCCTACCACTCTGGTTTCTTTGGCT
>JASDQU010253305.1:1885-16156 GCA_032191745.1 Picea mariana
AGTACATAATTCATATTTTCACATGTACACACACAATAGGGGTTTTTCATTCTTAACTTCGTCTTTTGATTAGGAAGGTTAAGACAAGGGGGTTTACTCTTTTTAAGAGTGTTCCGAACAGAGCTTCTCCACAACTCGTTCATGAGCCCAAGTAGGCCAATTGTTGTAACCATTCTCTGATGCCAATTTGTCACACACCCGCTGCGGCATAATAAATTTTTCGCCTTTTCTCGAGGGACAAGATCCTCAAAGTCCTACGGATCTTAGCCCAGGATAGCTCTTCCCTTTTTCCCACCTCCATGTGATCGTTGATTATGACCACATGCCACACAATAAGGCGCCTTTTCGCATTTCGCGACTCGGCGATATAAGCGAGTCAAGTCTTTCGACTCTGCAGACCCTGAAATGCCGAAGTGCCAAATGGGCTTCGATTAGTGATTAGCCCCCTGACTTATGCCTTGGTTCGTATGACCACTACTCATAAGACCGTAGTCTTATTCCCTTCGGGACTCATCAATATGAGAGCCCGACCTCTTGTCAACGGGACTCCCGAATTCCCGATTTCTAATTTCCTGAAGTGGACTTTGTCACATTAGCCCTCCTAGCTGTGCCCTCATCTAGGTGACCACTCCTCATAAGACCTTCGTCCTATTTCTTTCAGGATTTATGAATACGATAGCCTGACCTTTTGTCAACGGGACTCCCAAATTCTCGATTTCTGAAATCCTAATAGACTCTTCCTTTCGAGATTTTCCCGAAATCCTGGATTGCTACCATGTGTCCTCCCTCAGATGGACGGTCCTCGTCGTTTCATGATTTCGCGACTTGCGACCCCCAGTGACAAAAATACTATGTCAACTCGAATCCCCGGTATCTGAAATATCGATGGACTCTCGATATCCGCCACATGTCCTCCACAGATGGATGGTCCAGATTGTTTTTGGACTTCCACCATGGAATATCCCGATTATCTTGTCCTTGAGACCTTCGAGATCCCGAAGTCCGAATCCCCAAAATGGGTGATCTCGCAATGCATTTCCTCCCTTAATCGGACAGTCCAAGTCAAATTCCGTACTTCCACCATGGAGTGTCCCGATCTCTTGTCAACGAGACCTCCGAAATCTCGAAGTCTGAGACCCCAAGATGGCTGATCTCGTGACATGTGGCATCCTCCCAGATGGACGGCTCAGATCTATTTCGGGACTTTCATTGTGAATTTTCTCGATGTCTCATCATCATGACTTCCGAAATCCCAAAGTTTGAGACCCTGAGATGGGTGATCTCGCGACACGTGGCCTCCTCTCAGATGGATGGCTCAGATCTATTTCGAGACTTTCATTGTGAAGTTTCCCAACCTCTCATCATCAGGACTTCTGAAATCCCGAAGTCTGAAACCCTGATACCAACTCCTCTTTCATGACTTTCGCCTCTGTTCACGAGGGCTTAACCCTCATGCATCACCTGATGGATCCAATGGCTGTCGGGTTTTCTAACTAAGATCTGATGGTTCAGATCTATCCCACGTTGTGCACTCTCCCACTGCTCCCTGGACGTGGAAAAACCAACGGTCCATATACTCCCACGGACCTTGGGGATCTACAGTCCC
The DNA here is from genome assembly GCA_032191745.1 of Picea mariana. Classification (NCBI taxonomy): domain Eukaryota; kingdom Viridiplantae; phylum Streptophyta; class Pinopsida; order Pinales; family Pinaceae; genus Picea; species Picea mariana. Next base: position 3,492 of record JASDQU010253305.1, read on the forward strand.
GATTTCTTCGCTACTCATGAAGATAAAGGGAAAGGGTTAAGGCATTTAATGCCCTCGTTTCTTCCTCTAATCTAATGGTCGTGAAAGACTGCAGATCTTCCGACAGGATCTTGTTCGTCGATCAATACTTATCCCTACACTATCATTTCGGGATTTCAAGAGGATCATTCTTCCTCATACAAGGCTACTAATACTTGCGCCTTCAAATCCTTTTCTAGGTTCTTAGTGAACTTTCCAAGAAGGGTGTCTCTATGGGGAGATCTATCTAGGGTATTACTTGAGATGGATAAGGGTATAGATTTCCCGAGAATAGACTTGAAGTTTGAATTATTTCAATATGCGTATATATATATATATATATATATATATATAAACATAAGCCATACGTTGTCCTTCCAATAAAAGCATGCAACCACCATTTCTAATTAAAACACCACACAGACAGTCTTATACTAAAACCATTCATAAACTGCACAGACTATGAGCATACATGTCAGCATATAAATTTCAGGATGCAAGATGTAAAACACTTATCAGAAATAACACCAGATGTGATTGCAACTGCTGAGAGGGGTGCTCGTTTCCACCCAACCGTAGGCTCAGCGACTCCCAATGGATTTACCACTAGCCACCCCCAAGCTGAGACCATGATTCTACGAGACTGAGTCTCTATTTGCCAGTGATCAAGAATGAAGGTTACTCTCCTTCTTCTCCGCTATCACCCACTCTATATTTTTCCAGAGTTCTTTTTCCTTCTCCTCTTCCCCTCGCATCTGCCCCTTGATCGCCCACTCTTCCTACCTTTTCTCCTTTCAGCAAGGTTGCATGTGGCATGATCTACCTCACAGTGGTCGGGTCTGAGGACTCTACGAATGGGCGGTTCACCCCCATCCCTCATTACTCATGAGGAGCCATTTACCTACCAACCTGGTAAGTCATTTAATTCAGGGCCAAGGAGCCACTTTTGGTTCTCCGGGCCACTGAAGTCCAAATACAGTATTGGTTTCGATGGAAGTTAACGCCACCTTTCCAGGTGCCTTCCACCACCTTTGTTCAGCCATCGTGGTCTCTTTTTTCAGCACATCCTCTCTCAGTAGTCCTGGAATATATATTCATAATATTATTCACATTCATCGACCTCTTTCACAAGGTCCATTCACATCACACATTCACATTTCTGAATTTTCCACAATACTTGTCCAGTATAGTTATTTTTACAGACTAGGGGAAACCGGGTGTTACATTCTTTTGGGCCTATCAGACTCTGTGGTACTTTGGACTGACCTTCTGCATCTAGACCATGCTTCCATTTATCGGGGTGGTTGAGGGTTCAACCACTAGTCCTTTTATTATTAATTATTCTCTTATCGTTTGCACATTCGTTCCTCTAGTGATATCATGGCTAGTACTTTCAAGGCTTCACCCCCACAGTCATTTATTGGAAATTAAGAAATAATGCATTTACAATATTCCCATGCCACAACATGGTAATACTAATTAATTATTAATTACAAGTTTGGGGAAACAGGGGTGTTACAATCCCCTCCCCCTTAAAAGGAACACCGTCCTCAGTATTCTTTCTCAGTAACACCTTACATGCCTTTATCATTCAGCCACTTCAGAATTCTTGACCTTATTTCTCAGTCATGTCCTTATTTAGACCCTTAATCTTCTTCACCTGCTTTCAATAATTCTTGGATGAAAAGCACATAAGTCATAGTATCATGCGAAAAAAGGACATTATCTGGGAAAACTTTCTAGGAAAAATTCATAATCTAGCACAATAATTATCTGCGTAGTTTGAGGATTTGTATCCACGTTGTTTTCTTTTTATCCAGGCTCACTATTTTTCCTTGGCATACCCATTGTGTGCATGATCCCAATAGTTTGTAAGAGCTATCAGAGTCTCCTCTTCTTTGCGGTCACTCACCCTCTAGGCCTAGGCTCAGGTATCCCCTTCTTTTTTATAAAATTCTTCGGGCGATCTATCTTTCATTGCCAAGGTTTTCTCTCATAGGAAGAACTATCCATCATGTGCATGATCCCAATCAATATTTTACAAGAACTATCAAGGTCTCCTCTTCCTTGCAGTCACTCACACTCTAGTCCCAGACTTAGGCATCCCCTTCTCTGCTATACAGTTCCTCGGGTGATCCATCTTTCCTTGCCAAGGTTTTCTCGCACAGGAATAATTCCAGAGACTTTATCGAGCCTTACAGTTGAGGCATCCCTTAGAATTTTTCTACTGAGGCATCCCTCTATCTTGTGTTACCTCAACACAACATATTCTAGGTGATCATGGCTTACCACGGGGTTCTCATGGATCCACAACAACCATTTTTCACACTTTTACAGCTTGGCAGTCTTCATCTGTCCTTTCTGGACATATCTTTCCTTCTCACTCGTATCATAGGCATACAAAAATTCATGAAACATCATCATAAATTTTAAATTCAAAAAATTTCTTGTAAATCTGTCACCCACAGATTTCCAAATTCCACATTTTGTTTTCATATTTGTTTCACACAGGAACCAGATTCATAATTATGGGACATTCCTTCCCATAACGGTTTGGCTCTGCAGGCAATTGGTTTTCCTTATGGGCTTACAATGCTGCCATATCCAAGACCCATTTTCTTCCTGCACTTTCAACTTCAATCAACCAAACAAATTGTTAGTTTCCCATGCACATATATTTTCATTTCACCTTTATAACGTCATCACAAACAATTCTTAAATTGTGCATACTAACAGTCAAATCACTTTTATCTATTCGATGATACAAGAAAAAGGAAATTTCATTCCTTACACATGCATCAGTTCAATATATCAACTTTTCAAACTGAAATTCAGATACCAATTGACTTTAATGAATGTGCCAACATTCGTGGCCACATTCATACCCAATGCACCCTTGCATCGATTTCAAGTTATCACATTTCAGGTTAGGCACTCTTGCCAAGGTGTGTGTGAATTCAACCAACTTATTACCATATGGACTCTTTGTCCATATTTATTATTTTAGCAGAACCATATTTTCTTCTTTGAATCGATCACAGCCCTAATATTGTCATTCATGAAACTCTAGGTTTCACATAAATGCCTTTAAGCATTCCTTTGACATCCATATAATGTACTCAATTTTTTCGGAAGGTCCTCCTTCCTCAATGGATGGTTCATTGTCTTCCCTTCATGCAAACATGCACTTCCTCAAAGAAATTCCATGCAATGTGCTATCTATGAGCACCTTTATTCCCATAGAACCAGTCCTCTAAGGCATACTGTTAAACTCTATCTTCCTTGACTAGCCCGGAGGAACTCCGTTTTCTCTCCATGCAACTGAGAGATGTGACCTCAACTTTATTATTTTCAAGTGCTATCCCTTCGGCTCCCATGTCCAGGTGCTATGATCCTGGCTAAACCCCTTCTTTGCAAATCGATAGTGTAGATCTATTTTCCACAGATCCAATGGCTGTAAGGGATTGCAGAACCTCAACTAGCTTGCGATTTAATTCTCCTTCCGACCTCCATAATGAATACGGGCTGTCCAATCTACGATCGGATCCCAAACTCAAAATAATGCTATGTTGAATTTAAATTACGGGTACAAGTCTTGACGTTAACCCGTGTCCATATGCAATCTCCATAATGATTGCAGATCGTCGATCATAGTCCTCGATCAATTTTAACCACATGATTTCCAGATAATAATAATGCCAACACATAAATGTTTGGCTGAGAATTTAGATTGAGAACTTGATTTTCCAAATCTAACCACCGAACCCAATCACAATATGAGTTTATGTGGCATTAACGCGTGGGTTCCTTATAGGTCCACCCACCGATCATTCACAGATCAATGGTTCACATTGATGGCGGAATCCCCAACGTGATCACTTTTTATCAGATAGTTCAATCTCTGAAATCTAAAAATTTCTTGCTCAACTCTTCTAATCGTGGTCGTTGATCATCCACCCCGACGAGATCAATGGTGTAGGTTGATTGCGGGCTGTGAACTAGCGCACCTGTTAATTCTGCCTTTGTGCCCTGCAATAAATATGAGTCATTCGATCTATGATCGGATCCCAAACTCAAAACAAAGCTATATTGAAATTAAATTACGGGCACATGCTCCATCGTTAATTTGTGTGCCCATTCGATCTCCGCAATGAATATGGGTCGTCGATCTTATCGAATGACTGGTGTTTGATCCATTAAATCTAGTGGATCTTGAAGTCAATTTGATGAATGAGATCGGTTTCCTTCCGATGAACAACTCACATTCATCTCCTCTGTCAGGATCTCGATTAACCTAATTCGATCAGGGTTTTCTTCCTGAATCATACTCTACTTGGATATTTGAGGCATACATCTTCCTTTTCTTAACATGGATTCAACCAAGACTATTGAATCAACTGTACTCATGTATCCATTCATTAGTATTCCATTCACTACATGATTCTTTCAAAAATGTAATCCAGGATTCTTATATATATATATATATATATATATATAAGCTTGTCCCTCACTGCATAGTTCTCAACAGTTATTAAGGTTGTGACTTTGAACTCTCAATAGAGTTTTCACACAGTTCTTCCACATGAAACTCCCTCAACATGAAGCTTCCTTACTGCACGTCCATCACTATCTGTGATGGCCTCAGCCTTGAGATAGCTTTAGCTATTTACCAAATATTCCCTAAGGAATATAAACATGCATATTTGTCATGGACCCAAATTATGTATCCACACATATTGTAGTTTTGTTAACTTACATCCATGATGTACTTAACCATATGCATAATCAAAAGTCTGTGTGTCGCTGCCATGGGTATATTTCACAGCCTACATATATCTCTATTCTAAAATTAGACAACTCATGATTGTTCAAACTCATTCTTATGTGATCCTCAAGGCATAATCAATTGCCTCTTATCCTGACAACATACCATCCTTTCTCATTTACTCTTTCATTTATTTATACTCGTCTTTCTTGAGGGAATGGAGTGCATTCCCCGTAAGCTATCACTCAAAATAGAACTTTCTTGACTCTTCAAAAATGGAGTCAACCATGCATCCATGGTATTCACTTAATCTTGGCAAGTGCAATTCTTGTCTTACATATCACTCATCAAGGTAGCCATATTGTGCCTTTAGTATACATATATCCTTACATCATACATGTGCATCACTTTCACGTTTAATATCAATCATACCAAACTGGTATGATTATCAGGCTTCATATCAAGAAGATTCACAATGCATTAAATCCATGCATTCAACCATAAACGCACACAAACCTAACAAAACATTCATCATGCAAGCTCATTGCTTGCACCCTTTCCATGTCATGCATGCACATGGGCATCTCAGACTTCTAGATCCTCCTCCAAGGATATTTCTTCCATTCTTATGACAAGCCTCATAGGGATACTCAACACTGAGTTTCCCTCTCAGTTGAGAGCTTGCAGTTATTCACACAACATCCACATGGAAGTTGAATCAGACATAGTCATGACTAGGTTGCCTTTTCATACGATAACAACTAGCAGGAAAAAACTCTTGTCTCAACCTCCCTGGAACATTACCCAAATTATAAATACAATCTAGGCAATTATAACCATGCCCAAGGTAACATAAATTAGAATAAGCCAAACTATCTTCCAACTATATCTATATGGCTACCATCCACCATTGGATGTCAATCTGACCCATTAGGCTTCTAGAAGTGCCCCAACACTTCCTTTACCACATACAGGACCAACATTTATTCAACCATTTTATCTTAATTTTAACAATTTAATGTCTATTACTAATGACCATTTGGACTATTCCCTTAAATCCCAAATGCAATTTCAAATTATGTTACTTACTAAGTATCCTAGTTCAGAAATCCAGAGTACCTTTAGGTCAAGATCGATCTTGACCATTACACCTAGAATTCCTCCTTTTGCTCAGCACAACCAGGGATGGAGGCCACTCTCCTCCTCCCACGAGAACTCTAGCAGATTAATTTCTTATCCACCAAGCAAGGGAGGTTGTGGTGATTTCTCACTCAATCACTCTATATTTCTACAGCTCTGTTTATCAACTTGATTAGAAAAACCATGTCCGGCAATTCTTGTACCCAGAAACAAAATTCGTTTCTCCGTCCACTTTGAAACCTGAGAGCTGCACATGCTCCCCCTTTTTAGGGAATGGTAACCAGACTCATTCGTCTGTTCGTGAGGAGTTATACACCTATACTAGGTTCAACCCTTCATTAAAGCAATAATCATTACTGCTACGGATCTTCTCCATCCATTCACATTGCTATTTTAGTTTAAATATGAGTGTTCTTTAGCATAATCTCATTCTTGTAAGATTGGCTATCATTTCCCAAGGAATGCTAGGATTCCTTTGTCACAACTAGCATGATTCAATATCGTTCGGTAAAATCCCAACTGTATTTTAAATCAGCATCCTTCTACTCAAGGAACATATGCATATGATTTATATTTGGCAGTAACATTCTCCACAGGCTCATCTTATTCTTGGTAAGTGAATATTATGATTGTACAACAACACGTACAATTGCACAATGAAGTCAACTTCTTTATTTGGGTACATTAGCAACATATAGTGCCAATTTTTAAAACCTTTATCAACAATAAAGAATCTCATTCCTCTCTTCAGTAGAGGTTTTCTACGCCTCTTAGGAATGCGGTAAGATAGGGTGTCACCCCTTAAATTCCTCCAGAAATATTTTCATACGACTCGTGCACGATCCCAAGTAAGCCAAGTGTTGTAACCATGCTCTGATACTAATTTGTAACACACCCACGGCGGGGAATCAAACTTTCTCTCTTCTTAGGAGAATCAATACCCTCATTCAGGGTCTTTATTCCATTCTTCTCTTCTAGAGCTTTCTAGACATGATCTCCGTGCTCCAAAACGAGATCAGAGTAGAAGATATCCTCTCCCAAGTTCTTCAGGTTCTTTCATCCCCCTATACTTGCATATGATAGTGAGTTATGACCAGACGCCAAGACAACAGGAGTCAAGAAAACCACCATGCGAATCCTCTAGAGTGGCAACGTCCAACATTCACGATCTGACGTCGTGTGTCCTCGGGGATCTCGATGGCCTTGATTTACTTCAGTACTTTGGTGTTTGGGAGTCCCAGACACTCACACCACCTTTTCTCTAAGAGTGATTTCACCTGAAGTGCAGGATCTGACAACACATGTCCCTTTAGCTTGGATGGCTCAGAACTACTTCGGCTCTTCAGCTCGTAACTTTTGTTCAAGGGTCCTTTGGATCCCAGTGTGTGCCACTACGAGAGGGACACCTAGCAACCCTGTCACTCAACGCATGGGTCCCCATAGGATCTCGACGTTGATACTCGCGTCCCCACGCTCGAATGGTTGTGAGGGATCTCGAAGGATCCTTATATCCATGATCCACATCAACTTCGAGACTTTGGTACTTTGGGGGTTTTGGTGCTACCAAACCTCTGTCCTCTCAAAGTGGTCAACGTCGGACTGACTATATCATAGATCCGACAGTCGGGATAGTTCCCAGTCATCCTCAGATCTATGAACCAAATTAACTTTGGGACTTCAGGGGTTTCACCTCCTATGCAATGAATATGCTCGATTCGTCGGACCCTCAAAGTCTGAAGGGTTCTAAGTGATAACACCTGGATTCTTTCTCTAGATACGACAATCGTGAATAACTTTGGCTTCTCCCAAACTAATATCATCCATTTGTCTTCCAAACGAAAGGATCTCTCCTTTCAGGACTTAAATCTCACTATCCTACCTGAGCTTTTCCAGCTCCTTAAATACCTAGGTAATCTGTCTTGATTCTCTTGAACCTAATGCTTACAGAAATCCTACGCACACCACTTGCGATCATCTATCAACTCTATAACGAAAGGGGTTCTCACTCCCTGCATGCCTCACAAGGTTTTGCGCACACATGCACTACCTCTCTTGAGCTTTGACCGAGCCCTTCCTTCAGAATTACTGGGAGTGTAGGCATGTACACGTGAGGTTATGCCCAAAGTCAACAAATTCACAGTTCATTTATTTTAACTTGAGCCACCACAGGGCTCAGGAATTTACATGTACAGTCCAGAGAATTCCTTATTTTCTTAAATACACAATTAGGCAGAATTCAAGGGATGCAGTATAACCATTAAGGAAACATGTCCATCCCTGGCACCTGCAACATTCATAGGATATCCAAATTTAATTCACAATTACTACTTACATACACAAGATATGAGATTACTTATCTATTACAGGTGGTGACCAACTAACTGACTGTGGGTGTTTGTTCTTCCACCCAACCATAGGCTCAGATTCATTCATTCTTAGTGCTCGGGCCACCCCCATGCCAAGCCATGATATCACCATGGAATTTATGCCAATTTTCATCGATCCTTTCTCTTTCGTATCTTTTGCGAGGCTTATCATATGATTCCTCAACATAAAGCTCACGACCTTATACTCAGGTCCCTTTCTCTACTTACTCTCAGAGATCTCTCTCTCTCTGTCACGACCTTGATGAGTTTTATCCAATGATTTCTCCGCATCAAGCTCGTGGCCTTCCACTTGTTTTCTGTTGGTGACTGTTCCTCCTGTTCTCCATTCGTCTCTTTATTTTCTCTGGCGTGCCTTGCACACACATCCCTCGTATCCTATTCCTTTTGTCAGAAGGAAACCCGGGTCCGTCTAGGTTTTCTAGACTCTGTGGTACTTTGGGATGACCTTCTGTAGCTAGACCATGCTTCCATTCATGAGGGTGGTTGAGGGGTCAACCACCAGTCCATTTCTTATTATTGTTCTCTTATCGTTTGCACATTCGTTCCTCTAGTGAAATCATGGCTAGTACTTTCAAGGCTTCACCCCCACAGTCATTTATTGACAATGAAACAATAATACATTTACAATGTTCCCATGCCACAACATGGTAACCCTAATTAATGATTAATTACAAGTTGGGGGAAACAAGGGTGTTACAATTGTATTCTTGAATGATATTTTTATCTAGTCCAAGATAAAGGAGGAGCATGAGAAACATTTGAGGATGGTGCTATAGGTTTTTAGAGAGCACCAATTATAGGCCAAATTAAGCAAGTGCACTTTCTATCAAAGGAAAATCCATTATTTGGGCCACGTCATCTCAAAGGAAGGAATAGTGATGGACCCCGAGAAGATTGAGCCAATCAAAAGTCGGCCAACAATAAAGAATGTTTCAGAAGTGAGGTCCTTTTTGAGATTAGTTGGATAATATAGGCGGTTCATTAAAGGTTTCTCCAAGGTCATCTATGTGTTCACCTTAAGTGAAGATTGAGCACAAACATCCATTAAGATTGTTACAACCATTTCCCATTCCTGAATGGAAATGAGAGGCAATTATGATAGGTGTTATCACCAAGTTTCCAATAAAAACAAAGCAACATGATTCCATCACATTAGTTATGGACAAGCTTACAAAGGTTGCACATTTTATACCGGTGAAAACAACTTTCAAGGAAACCATTATTGCAGATATTTGTATGAAGGAAATTGCTAGGTTACATGGTGTTCCTAAGGAAATAGTGTCAGATAGATATCTCAAGTTCACTTCGAACTTATGGAAGGTATTTTTTAAGGGATTTGGGGCTAATTTAAATTCTAGTACAACATATCACCCAGAGTCAGATGGGTAGACAAAGAGGATTATCTGGATAATTGAACATATGTTTAGAATGTATGCGATGGAAATACCTTCAAAGTGAGAAGACTATATTCATTTGGTTGATTATTCAGACTTGATCATTATATTATTTTTCATGTATCTCGGTACTTTATGGGTGGAAAAATTGGAGGAATTAGCTTGCAGGGCCATTTCGACATCTGGTCCAAATTTGAAAATTTGGGTCCAAAAAGTTGTTATAAATCTTCCAGAGCAATTTTTAGACATCAAACGACACTTTTTTTGGTACAAACCTTACTATGGAGGAAGATTATATATTCTACACATCTATACCTTTCCAACTGTGTTAGAATCACCTCAATTGAAGTTCGTGTGCGAAAGTTGTGTCTCCTGCAAGTTGACTTATTCTATTTATCACCATTGTACGAGTGGATGGCACATCAACCTCCATTACTTAGACATGTGGGGCTAGCCACGTAGTGGATCCTCTAAGAACATTCTAGAATGTCCAAAACCTTATCTTACTTGAGGGTTGAGGAAGTAAAAACCATACCCCTATATGGCTATTGAGCTATGTTAAATATCGGGTTGCTAGGAGGAGAAGGGGTTCCATTCTATGTTATTGTATTTTGTTCCATAACATAGCAGAACAACTCGTAGTGGGAAATTAGAGAGTATAAAAGAGGGCATTAATTTTTCGTAGCATCCTAATAGGCCATAGGTCTTAGGTGACTCCCTAAAGAGTGTCTTCTCATTTGTACTTGTATCAAATTCCATAACAGAGAAAATAGAGTAGAGCAACCTCACCTTCTAGCTGGGTTTCTCCTGTAAGGGTTTATTAGAGAAGATATTTGTGTGATTTTGTGGATGGTGTGTGATTGTATTTTACTATTCTCTATTTTCCTCATTTTATCTATTTCATGCATAAGTAGAAAATTAGTAACTAAATATTTTGGAATCTAAAGGAACTTAACCCTCATACTATAGATTTTAGTTTAATTTATCAAATCTGTTATGACGAACTGTTCCATTGGAATATCCATGATAGTTTATAGATTAGTTGAATTTGGTAATAATAATGGGTATCATGCATTATTGAAGATGAGCCCATTTGAAGCCTCATGCAGAAGAAAATGCAACATGACAATGAGCTAAGATAACCCAATAAACAAAGTAATTATTGAGCCAAAATTGCTAAGGGAAATGGAAGAACATATGGTGAAGTTAAGGAAAATTTTGAAAATTGCATGGGATAGGCAAAAGAGTTATGCAAAAAAATGTAGGACATACAGAGAACTCAAAGTGGGTGAGCATATGTTTTTAAAAGTAAAGGAAAAAATGAATTCGCTAAGATTGAGAAGTTTCCCAAAGTTGATAGTGAGATTTTGTGGGTCATTTGAAGTTTTAAAGAAGTTACGCCTAGTTGCATGCATGCTTACATTGTCTGCATCCATGAGAATTCATAATGTGTTTCATGTGTCTTTATTGAATAAATATGTGTATGATCCTAACCACATGATGATTAGATTGTGATCCAGGTGGAGCATCAAGGAGACTTTTGAGTGGAGCCATTGTGCATCCTAGACCGAAACATCAAAGTGCTTAGGCACAAATCCATCGGCCTAGTAAAGGTGTAGCAGATTTGTTACGATCCTAAAGACTCATGACAATAACCATGAAACTATAATGCTTCAAACCATACACAAATTGCATATAGAGGATGGATTCATCTAGTCATGCTCTGCCAAGTGTACCATAGTGCAAACCAACTTGTGTGATTGAAATGCACGAAAAAAACATTAACTTGGAAGTCACATACTCTCTACAAATATTCACCCTACTTACGTCTCAAGGCGCTTTCTATATCCCAATGTGGAAGAGATTGTAATGTCCATCTCATTTGCAATGATTGCCTGGTAAAAAAAATAATTTTTCATATGTTCATGTTTAATAAAAAGATAAAATAAATAATAATAATAATGAATAACTATGTTTTTGTCTCCTTTTCTCACATACAAAAATGAGTGGTAAATCCATCTTAACTCCAACCTTATTAAATGTTGTTAATAACAATCATATGCCTTATAACTTATATCTATATAATCTTAAGATAAAAATTTCAAAAATCAACTACCCATCAAATTTAACAACTTTAATTTAAAAAAATTTGATGGATTAGAAAAAGCATGATCAAATTCCATCCCATATATGATCCTATCATATAAATTACTCAAAAATTGGGTAAATCAATATGACATGAAATCAATAAGACGTCCCAAAATAGTTAATCCAAACATGTTGTAAAAAGGTGTCATAAATATTTAGAGTCAAACTTTTGTAACATGAAATAACGTGTCATCAACTTATTCTAGAATCAAACTTATGTATAATGAAATGACTTAACGCTAATGATTCAATGTACCTAGTCAAAATTTCTGGATGCTATTGGTTCAATGTACCTAATTCAAAATTTCTGGATGCTACTGGTTCTCTTCGATTCACACCAAAAGAGACTCCTCGAAGGGTCAAACACAAAGAAACTCCTATAAGGGTCAAAGCACAACAAAATAATGTTAAAATGAAGGTCATGCATGATGTCACACTCTTACTTTATTTGGCAGCGTTCATAGCAAACTTGAATTCCACGGGAACTCCGCATGGACCGCTTATACACACGTGCGTCTCACGATCATTCAGCGCAGCCCACACAGAATTAATTAAGGCGCAGATGAATTGGTCGGTATGGTGCCTGAATGAATGTTCCTCAGCCATGACGTTAGTCATATCGAAACCTATATAAACCCATAAGGCAGTAGAGCATGAATCTATCAAACATTCATCCACATCGATCAGCCTGTTTTACCATATCGGTGGAGCTCATTCACTTGCACTCATCCACATCGATCAACCTGTTTTACCAAATCACTCAGTTCCATTGTAGAAGAAGAGGACACTAATCGCGATGGCAGGAAAACAAAA
>JASDQU010253307.1:0-10595 GCA_032191745.1 Picea mariana
TCAAATATAAATTCACCTATAAGGGAAACTCCTTTTCCATTGGTAACTCATAATGATCTAAAACCGCATGGGAACATTAAATTAATCTACAATATGAGTTGGCACTAAGTTGTCTACAATATCAATGAGCACTAAGTATTTTAATCTCTTAACTAATTTCACTTTCACTTAAAGGTGTCTTAGTCATCGACTCCTACCGAGTGGATCTATGACTTTCTTTATTGTTGGATTAGAGAGGCATTTGTCTTTGAACAAAAAAAAATGTCAAAAAAACCTTGCTTTAAACCACTTTTATAAGAGAAAGCTATAGGAACATTTGTAACCAACTAATCCTCATACTCCGACACAATATTAAAGTATTCAAATTAAATTAAAGATAATATAAATTTGAATGGTTAATTCAATTATTTAATAAATAACTAGTTATTGTTAATAATTTAATAACTATATATATATATATATATATATATTTTAATTCAAAATCCAAATAAATTTTTAAATGTTAAGATAATAAACTATTTAAATTTATTCATCAAAAATTTTCGTAATTAATTTAATTACTTAATAACTAATTATTACTAATATTATTAGACATTTGATTAATTTCATATTAATATTTCTTTTTAACTTTAAATATGAACCTAAACAATTTTCTTAAATATTAAGATAATAAACTATTTGAATTTATTCCTAAAAACTTTACATTTTTATCTTATTTGTAATAATAAAAATAATTTAATTTTAAGGTCACTGTCAAGCCACACCAAATTGGTGTATGAGATCCCCTTGTTTGTGGGACAAGGGACCCCTTCTAGGTATACATACCCTATTTTGTAAGAGGAAACACATGTTCTTAATCATTAGGCCCACTCAGGCTGTAATTCACCATGTGAATTAAAGCCAAGATTCCATTACCTCAATAAATCACTTTCTCCATGAATGAAGGATAGAGTTTGCTTAATTGTGTATTTGTATTTTGAGCAAGTGTGTGAACATTAGCTTTCTCCATAAACCAAGGTGAGGTTTTGATTAATTATAAGGTTGTTATAAAATTTACCGGAAACAATGTGTGAAAATAATTTTGAAACATCCAATATTTCAAGTGGACACTACACCATCATTAAGAACAAGAAAAACTAAGTAATTAAAAAATAATATGTTAAAAAGTAAATATAAAAAATATTGTTGAAAAAAAAATTAAAAAAAAACATTATAAATAAAATAAATATTTTAAATAGTTTAATTATAACATTCCCAAAAATATTTAATTAATTTAAAATTTATATTGAATATTTTTTCTAATAGTTATTTCCCAATTTTAAATCTTTATATTTACTCTTCCATCTACCAAAACTAAAATTCTTTATATTTACTCTTCCATCTACCAAAACCTTGAACATTTCAAAACTATTTACACAAATTATTTTAACATACACTCTAAAATACTTTTAAATGTGAGATTTTATTGTAATTCTGAAATTTCATTTTTGGCAAATGTGTAAACATCATAAACCTTTTTTGCAACTTTTGAAAAGAATTTCATACATTATTACTACCACGAGACATTATTACTAAGGTCGCTTTTTTATATTATTATAGTCACCTTTGTACAGGAAATAAAGCATAAAAATGCAAACAACTCCAGATTAAGTTTTCTCTTTAATGTCAGAATTATATTAAATGCGTGTCCGGTGGCCTGGTGTTCTGGTTTTCCTCCTTGTTCTTTGCGACCGGTTTAATATTTGTGTGTATATATATGATCATTGTACTTAACCACGACACACCCAGCTGCCTGTCTTTGCCCGTTTTACTCACTACCCTCCTCCATGTCCGTGTTCAACTGAGCTGTCAATCCGTTCTCGGAGTTAATAAACCCCCAGCATAGCAACTGGCCGTGGGCAGGTAGCCACGGACGACGAGTGACTGGATTTGAAGCCATGGCTAGCTCAGATTGAGAGTTTTAATACTTCGAGCAGAGGGGAAAATAAGGAGGCGGCACCACAGGAAACGGCATTGGGTTAGTTTCTTTTGTATTCTGTTCCTGCTCTATCTGTAATCTGTCCTGTCATTTCATATCATTCCATACAGAAAAATTTATGATATTGCATTTTCTCAGATGGAAAACCATAATCCTATGGCTTTGCTTCTCCTCCTCCTGATAATGTTGTCACCATATTTTGCTTCTTCCTACGCAGTTTCTTCATCTTCTGAAACGCCCTCTGTTTCGCCCAGACCACCAAATCCGAAGCCAGCCCCTCGCTCTAAACCAAACAAGCCTCACTCCACCGCTTCCCCTTCCCCTGCTCCTAAACCCTCCTCCCAGCATCATCGCCATCAACCCAGTTCTGGTAACCCATCTGCTGCTCCTGCTCCTGCCCCAGCCAAAGCATCATCTCATGAACCAGTTAAAAATGGGACTCTGGATCCTTCCCAGGTAAAAGCATTGCAGTCACTAGGAGTCACAGTGGGCACCGATCCTTGCAACACAGATGTACAGCAACTCTTGATCTGTGATGGCCATGGCCCTCTCAGGCATCTCATTTCATTGCAGCTGCAATACTGCTCGGCCAACGCCCAACTATCCAAAACCGCTTTGGGAAGCCTGGGTACATTACAGTCTTTAGCTTTTCTTGATTGCCCAATGAAAGTAACCCCTGTGCCACAAAAGCTTGCAGATTCCTTGGAAACATTTAGCTGCACTAAGAGCCTGGGGCACACAGAGGACAATGGAGATTTACCAGGTCTTTCAGGAGATTGGCTGAGTAAACTTCAGGGCTTAAAGGAGCTGAATGTAGCAGACGTGGTGGTAAATGCAAGTGGAATAGGTGCAGTTTTGGGCAACATGTCGAAGCTTCAACAGGTGACCTTCTCTAATACCAATATCAGCGGAACCCTGCCCAAGTCATGGCCAGGTGGCCTTACTGTGTTGCAGATATCTCAGAGTAAGCTGAAAGGAAGCATTCCTCCTTCTATAACAAGTTTAAGGCAGTTGCAGTCGTTGGATTTGAGCTTCAATAATCTAACAGGACGGATACCTAATGGCATTGGTGGTCTTGGGAACTTGCAAATGCTGTCCTTGAACTCGAATGGGTTATCTGGCACCATTCCATCCGGTTTCAAGAATCTAACTCTTCTGTCTTATTTAGATCTCAGTGATAATCACCTGAATGGCACGGTTCCGGCATATATTGGAAACATCAAGGGGTTGCGTTACTTGGACCTTCGAAATAACAAATTCCATGGAGTATTGCCATTTAGCACAGCTTTTGTAAAGAATCTTAACACCTTCAAAGTGGGGGCCAACCCTGACCTCTGTTTTAATGCGTCCATACTTTCCTCGACAATATCAGGCGGTGCAGAGCCCTGCGACAGTAAAGGGAGGCCATCTAAAGCAGATTCACCAGCATATGCTCCTGATACATTTGCTGGAAGCCCAGAGCCTTCTGCCGAGGTAGAGCAGCAACACCACCATAAAAGAAAAGGGCCTAAAACAGTTGTGTTTGCTGTATCCATTGCTCTAGCTTCATTAGTTCTTGTTATAATCATTGCAGTGGTGTTGTCAAGATGGTGTGCATCCAGGAATTGAGAAGCAATCATGTTGTTATTTATTGTTGTAGAACACATACAAATTTCTTCTGAGAATCCAATGCCTGGTTTTGTTATAATCATTGCAGTGGTGTTGTCAAAATGCTGTTACTTATTGTTATAGAACACAAATTCAAATTATTTTTGAGAATCCAATGCCTAGTTTTGGACAGGGGCTCAGAATCTTTCTTATGCCCTCAAAGATCTGATTGGATTTTAGCATGCCAGAAACATTCCAATGTCAGGATGGTTTTTTAAATAGTTTATTGGGGTTATATATGTGATACATCTTTTTCATTTGGTGCAGAGTGGACTTGGCGTGTGCGAAAATGCAATTTCCATCTCACGCTAATCAATTTTGATTTGAAAGTCATAATTGAAAATAAATATTTTCAATTTCGATTTGAAAGTCATAATGGAAAATAAATATTTTTTCTTATACTTTCAACATCAGGTTGTTTGGCCATGTAGAAAAAAATTCATATAAATTTAGCAAATAAAAAATTTTATTTTCAATATTTTTTTTGGCAATTTGATTTTACATTAATATTTAATTACATCTATTTTTGGAGGTTTGGAATTGTTTTTTATAAAATACTTACAACATCAAAGTGGTTTTAGTCAAATGATAAAAAATTATGTAACATCAAAACTTATTTGATTATGTGATAAAAAAAATTATGTAAATTTAGAGAATAGATTAAAAACAAATCATATATTAAATTTGAAAAAATTAGAGTTTTGGTTTTTGCTTTCAATACATTTAATTGTAGTGATTTGAAATTGTTTTTATAAATTACTTTCCATATAAAAAATTGGTTGGTGATACTAGAAAAAATCATGTAAATATAACAAATGGATACAATTTATTTTTCATATATTAAATTTTGATTTTTGTTTAATTTTTTGATTTACTTTTATTTTTTAACAATTTGAAATTGGTTCAATGATTTTTTTTTTNACTTACAACATCAAAGTGGTTTTGGTTAAATGATAAAAAATTATGTAACATCAAAGCTTATTTGATTATGTGATAAAAAAAATTATGTAAATTTAGAGAATAGATTAAAAACAAATCATATATTAAATTTGAAAAAATTAGAGTTTTGGTTTTTGCTTTCAATACATTTAATTGTAGTGATTTGAAATTGTTTTTATAAATTACTTTCCATATGAAAAATTGGTTGGTGATACTAGAAAAAATCATGTAAATATAACAAATGGATACAATTTATTTTTCATATATTAAATTTTGATTTTTGTTTAATTTTTTGATTTACTTTTATTTTTTAACAATTTGAAATTGGTTCAATGATTTTTTTTTTTTTTACATAATTTAATTAATTAGAATTTGATAATTAATTACATTTATATATATCCCCCAAATTTGACTTACTCATAGTCAACAAATGGATTACCCAATTAATATATGAGCTTAAAAATATCCAAAACCTATGAGATCAATGAAAAATTTAACCTATAAGATTAATGGAAATCTGGAAAAAAAATCCAAAGTGGTTGTGAGATCTAACCTTAAGTGGATATATAAGGTAAATCAGATTTTGTAAAAGCTCAAAATTTTGCCATGTCATGTATGGAAATAACACCTAGGTGAGAAGATAACACTCCATCACACAACCACTCACACTAGACACAATTGACAATAAATATGCATTTTTACTCTTGAAATTAAATAATTGACATTTTACATTTTCAAGAAGCATATAAATATGTTCAATTTGTATTTTTTTTTTGTTAGTTTTTAAGGCTTTGTAAACAAAGAGGAGAACATCATTGATTTTAGAATGACAAGTTGATCAAGTAAGTCCATGATTAGAGGAGATGTATTGAAAAGAAGTTTGTTCAAGCATTTGTCTAAATACAATTGTGAAGATTTAGTTGTTGTACTAAAGGTGCAAAAGAATTAATGTATGATGCACATTTAGGTGGTCAACTAATTTGGCATAGATCATAGTAACAATTTAGCATTATGTAGCATACACACAAAATCTCAAACATGTTAGCATTGTGGAACATACACACAAAATCTCAAGCATGCATTTTCAATGTTATATTGAGTTTGTGCAATTACAAGACATACAATTGCAGATGGAAATAGAAAAAAACAGTGATACATGGAATATAGTCTATGGATTGTTGTTTTCTCTCTAACTCTTCATCTTTCCAAAATTTGCATATTTATGTTATTTGAGATATTGAACAAATRGGAAATGAATCATTTTATATTCATTTAGTGGATTATTTATACACCATGTAGTATCCATGTACTCAAAATGGAACAACCATTACAATTATACAAGTAACTSATAGAAAGCAAAGAAAAATAGAATTTTCTTTACTTTTTCTTTGTTTTTTCATCTTATGATATTT
This sequence comes from Picea mariana, assembly GCA_032191745.1. Classification (NCBI taxonomy): domain Eukaryota; kingdom Viridiplantae; phylum Streptophyta; class Pinopsida; order Pinales; family Pinaceae; genus Picea; species Picea mariana. The sequence goes on from JASDQU010253307.1 coordinate 5,977, forward strand.
CTCCTTTTGCTGGCCGAGAGACCACTGTAGACGACTGTAAATCTTTTGTCATGAGAACACATTATATTTCAATATAATTGTGGAATTTTCCTCTTGAAAAAAAAATAGAAAATAAAAATTAAAAGTAAATCAAATAATTGATTCTCTTAATAAAATGGTAAGAGTTACAAATGAGAAGATAAATCTCTATTATACCGAAAAAAATTGAGAAATTTAATTTGAAACTTAAATACTAGTAAAAGTGATAAAAACCTTAGTACATAGAAAAGACAGTTTACAAATATTAAAATATAATACTATAAATGGTACTACAACATTATAGCAAAATCATGAGCCTATATACAAAGTAGCTCATATGCATAGATTACAATCCAACAAAATACATTTCCTAAAATAGTTTTGCATTTAAAATTAAAAACTCAAATAGTAAAGCTTACAGTGTACTTTCCCATTAAAAAGTTTGCATTTAAAACTTAAAAAAATCAAATAGTAGAAGTTAGTATTGAAAAATATTGAAAGAAGTGAAAAAATACATTTATGCCTTAATGTAAGTCCAAAATATAGACTACAATAGATCAAAAGAGGTGGAAACATGCCATTTGATTCAAATGAACCATCAAATTGTCTACATTTAATGGCATGACCTACTATAGCCTCTAGAATGATTTTTGAGGTATATTACAAAAAAAAATATGAATGCACTTTATTACTAGCATAGATTCAACTTAACTCCAAATTTATTAAGCACCAAAAAAATATTTTTAAAAAGTTAGATATAAAATGCTTTTGAGTTTAAGAGATCTATATTATTATTATTATTATTATTATGTTTTTTTTCTTAGACATTAGACTTTGAACATCATTTTTTCGCATTTTGGTTTATTCTATACATACATTTTTTCCAATATGGATTATAGATTGCACCTTACTTCTTTTGAGCCAATTAAGTCGTCAACAGAATAATAGAGAACAAGATTTGAACCCAAAGCAATTTATTCAAAAAAATATTATGTCAACCAATGATAGTAAAATATTATTATGTCTAAAACATGAAAAGAGAAAGGTATTTTTTTTAGTCGATGGTCTCTCGAAGAGGGGATACCCTACAACATATACAAATTCCAGTGTCTTTCTAAAAATGTTCTTGCCTTCCAAGTGGCTCCTCTTTAGACAACCTTTTCATTTTATTTTGTACTCTATGATTTTCCTTCCACATATTTTTTCACATTTACCTCAAGTATGCACTCTAGTTCTACTATCAATGTAACACCCCCATTTAATTCACTGATTAACTCGTAATAAATTGTGATTAGCAATGGTTTTATTTCAGCATGGAGATATTATTACCATACTATGGTGATTTGGACATATTAAACAATGTAAATTGTATTTTGTTTAATAAAACAAAAAACAACTGACTGAAGGGTGGAGCACTAATATTGGCCATGATACCGCGAGCAAAAACTGGTGAAGGGGTTGGGGGATTACCTTGCCTTCCAAGTAGTTAACCTTCTCCAAAGAGCCATGTTTCCAAATTACTAAAATTTGAATTTGGAATTCTTTTCTCTCTTCCCATTTCCCAAAAATCAATTAATGAAGGGGGGTTGGTAGTTAAGCAGCCAACCTCCCACAATGATGGAGGTATGGAGAGATGGTTGTGACAATTGAAAAATGTCATCCAGGAGTACATCAAGTACCCACCTCATTTTCCATGATTGGCCTGAACTCCTCTACCACAAGCAAGAGAAAATCGTGAACCTTCTTGGGGGAAGAAGGAGAGAATATAGGGGGGTGCATGGAGATAGTTTGGGAAGAGTTGTAGGAGAACCCACGAGAAGATAGGGAGAGAAAATTTTGAATGAATTGGATGGTTGAATTGGTAAAGAAAACTTGAATCCGACCTAGGAAAAGTGGGCCTCGAATTTGATGATGGTTGTGAAAGGACACCAACACTAAGAGGTGAGGGTGCTAAGGGCCTTTGTGTTGAATTTTCACTAGGCTAGGCTCAAGCATGAAGTTTATTCCATTTTTATAATTTTACTTGAACCATAGACAATTGCAGTTACACCATAAAAAATTTGTTGAAGTAACCAAGATCACAAGAAGAAATACCATGCACAAGTACACAAGAAGTATCATGGGAAACCCTTCTCAACAAGGGAAGAAAACCCAGCCAATCCTTTGCTATATTATTCAAGAGAAAGACCTCCCACACCATAAACCTAGCACACAAAAGGGTGCTCACAAAACCAAGAAGACTAGCGCCCAAGAGAGGTGCACGCTTCAGCCCTAGAATAAGTACTTGCTGAAATTTCCAAACTCACATGTGTGTTGTATTTCCTCAATGGGGAAATCACCTTTATTTATATTACACTGGACACATCAAAAGTGGTGTATATTGGCACAACAGGGCCGACCTCAATAACTCAAAATATAATTAATAATTACCATATTAATGATATTTTACATTAATTATCTTTCACTTTATCGTGGGGTCGACCTGTACCCTTTACATCACAATTAGGGTTACATGTAAGATTGACTCTTAAACAATATAGCAAGGGATCTCATACACCCATTAGTGCTCATCCACTAGGGGCACGTCCACCTATGCTCAGCCACAGGGACATCCACGTCAACAGATCTCTATCTCACTGCGTCTAACAGGAGAATCATCAAGATACACACTCACTAGTGCTCAACCACTAGGATCACGTCCACTTGTGCTCAGCCACGGGAACATCCTACTCAATAGATCTCTATCTTACTGAGTCTCACAGGAGAATCATCTAGAGTATCACATCATCTCAACTCTCTGCACAGAGGAGAACAATAAACCCATCACATGGGCTCCTTCATCCCTCACAGGGGTACACATCGTTTCATCTCAAACAATACACCCATCTCATGGGCATCTTCCATTCTCAGGGGCACACAACATTTCATCTTCGTCTCAGAGAGAACAAAACACCCAATTCATGGGCATCTTCCCTACACATGGGCACACAACGTTCCATCTTCGTCTCAGAGAGGAACTACACACCCATCTCACGGGCACACCCAACTCATGGTCTCTCTCCTAGGCCGACTCACTTAGTCTATGTCCTGGAGGATGTCTCACGCAGTTGTAATCATCAACGCTCCCTCTCAGCTAGGGAGGCATTCTCCACCAGGCCAAGTCTCTCACGAAAGTACTCGAACTTCATCTTGGTTGTAGTCATTAACACTCCCTCTCAGCTAGGGAGGTATTCTCCACCAGGCCAAGTCTCTCATGGAAGTACTCGAACTTCATCTTGGAAATAATCATCAACACTCCCTCTCAGCTAGGGAGGTATTCTCCACCAAGCCAAGTTTCTCACAGAAGTACTCGAACTTTGTCTTGGCAAGCGGTTTGATGAAGATATCTACAATCTGCTCATGTGTAGGAAGGTATTACACATGTATTGCTTTTCTATGCACCATGTCTCTAATATAATGATATTTTATCTCAATGTGTTTCAATCTATCGTGAAACACAGGGCTCTCAAAGAGCTTCACACAGCTCTAGTTATCACAATGAATAATGGTAGGATCCATCTCATGATCAAATAAATCTGTCAGAAGTTTGTGAATCCACACTACTTCGTAGAATGCCACACTTAATGTTATATACTCTGTTTCTGTGGTACTCAAGGCCACATAGCTCTGCTTCATGCTGCACCAGGAACCCATGGTAGACTCCAAGGTAAAACATCAACCGGATGTGCTCTTTCGGTCCACTACCCAATCTGCATTGGAATATCCCTTCAAACTCAAGTCCACACTAGAGGAATATCTCAGGTCATATCCAACTGTGCCTCGTAGATATCTCAATACTTGCTTCGCTGCTATCTAGTGAATCTATCTCGACTAACTCATGAATTGACTAAGTACATTTATTGCATAGCAGATATCAAGTCTGGTGTTAACTAGATACATCAGTGATCCTCTCAGTTGTGGATCAATCTCACCCTAATCAGTAGGAGCATCATATATTTCCTTCAACTCCATCATCATCAGTGTAGGCATGGATTTGCACTCTGTCATACCGAACTTCTTCAATATCTCCATCGTATATTTTCCTTGACTCAGGAAAATCTCATCGGTTCTCTGCCATACTTCTAGTCTCAAGAAGTAGTGCATCATACCCAGATCCTTCATCTCGAAGTCAAAAGTCAATGCTCGCTTGCATTCAGCAATAAGTATTTCTAAACCAATAAGGAATAAATCATCCACATACAGGACCAAGATCAGGCACTCGTCACCAACAATATGATAATATAGGTTTGGATCAGCAACACTCTTGTTGAAGCCCAAACTCATCAAGAATCCATCCATCTTCTTGTACCAAGCACGAGGTGCTTTCTTTAGTCCATACAAAGATTTCTTCAACCTGTACACATGATATTTCTCGTTGTTTATCACAAATCCCTATGGCTTCTCGATATAACCTTCTTCCTCAATCTCATCATTGAGAAAGGTTGTCTTTACATCCATCTGATGTAGTTTCCAAATCATGGATGATAGTACAGATGGAAGTGTAAAGGGCTACTGGATCAAATGTCTCATCATAGACAAATCCCTTTGTTTGTGGGAATATT
>JASDQU010253308.1:0-15385 GCA_032191745.1 Picea mariana
CGTGGAAGAGTGTACATACTTCTGGGGTGTAAATACTTCATGGGGTATAGACACGGCTGAAAGCAAAGAACCTCTGCATCAGGAAGATAATCAGGCTCCACAACCAACAGGAAAGCACTCTTTACACCCATATGATGGATCTCTCATCCAAAACGAGCAGCAAGGGAAAGAATCAGTCAAACATGGTTCATTTTTGCATCAAGGGCAAAGGTTCCAGTGTAATCAATGCCTTCTTGTTGAGAAAATCCCTTCATGACGAGGCGTGTTTTATGATGCTCAACAACACCTTTAGTGGTAAATTTGGTCTTATAGACCCATCAACACTTCACAATGTTCTTTCTGTGCAGTAGAGGAACCAAGTCCCAGGTTTGATTCTTCGACAAAGAATCAATTTCAGTGTTCCTTGCCTGTTCCCATTTTGGTTGGCCTTCGACATCTGAGAAGGTAACAGGGTTGGAGGTTTCAAGGAGACATGTCATCAAGGCAATGTTGGCATGTTGCTTCTGACTTTGAGTTGCAAGAGGCATCTCTGACATCAACGCCAGCGGATTCAATTGTCTTGACAACCCATTGGAGTAGACAAGAAATAGGTGAACCACGATTCACATCATCAGGTCGATCAAAATTCGTTTTCGTTGGGTCTGCGTAACAAACACGCATTCTTAAAAACATGAACAGTTAACAACTTAAATTGTAAACATGTTAAGAATTTATGTTAAACTTCTAAGTTATTGAATTTGCATGTTGTGGGAGAATCAAAGAGGTTGTGGGAGATTCAAAGACTATTATAGAATGGTTGAATTTAAGAAGAGTTGTGTTTGGTGGTAATCCTCTAAATCGCATACAATTGACACTCTCAGGGTAATCACTTTAGGTTAAATTCACTACACTTCTCTTGAAAAGAATAGAGTAGTCTAAAAGTTCTACCTTTTGGGGGTTTTCTCATTTTTTCCTTTTGATTTTGCCCGAAATCCAGTGATGAATGGTTGGATCTGCAGATTTGAGTGGCTAAGTTTGTATAATCCTAAGTTGGATCTGCAGATTTCAGCATTTTTCAGCACGCTGAATCCATTTATGTATTCAGAAAGGCAATTTAAACAGCAGAAAATAAAGATTCTATCCAAATTTACATTGCCGAATTCCTGCCCAAAAAAAAACCAAAAGGCAGAACGTTTAGCCAACGCATTAATCTACGGAAGAGTCACAGCCGCCACGATAATTTCGTCAATATTACAGGTTACAAGCAGTGGGCATTAGCTACTATTGTCATACAATTATCAGTTATACAGAACCTTCCTTCCTTTTTATAGGTGACAAGCTGTACTGACTTCAGATTCCACGGGTCGAGTTGCTTGAATTTTTGAAAGGTTAACGTAAACGTTTCTTTCTGTGAAATGACCGGAATGAATCCGGGCTCGAGCTTCTTAAAACCGCGCGGAATTTCTTCAGATTCCTGACTCGAGTCATCGGCGGATGTAAAGAAGATTTGATTCCCGGAACGGCAGGTAGAATGAAAAATAGAAGGAAGCATATAACCTAGGAACACGAAACTAAACAATTGACACGTTACAATAATTTATTGCAGGGTTGCGTGGTTTGAAATTTCAATGAGATAACCACTAACTATTGCGCAGAGGACTTGCAAATAATTACAAATGGCTGAATTGTAAATCTCGGGAAAAGGTGACAGCGATAGCAAGGCAATCTGGAAGATTTACCATCTTAAATTTGGTTGGCACCATTCTCTGATGGCTGGCAGAATCACTAACCAGTTTAGACTCTAACCCACTAAGGACAGCATTAGCATTTTCATTTACTTAGCAAGTAAAGTTGCCTCACGCATCAATTTACTAAATTTTAAGAAGACAGTGAATATTGCAATCGAAGTGACTGGAGGAAAAGTTTCAGTCGTTACTTATATGGGTGTACCCAAAAATAACCAGCACTTGTCTCCGTTCCGATATCAGTTGCAGTTAATTATAGCTTGGTACGCAAATAACAGAAACGGTTTAATAACCTGCTCACGTCGTGACTAGACAATCGATGAATACACAATCGAAGGCGCTGCCTACTCAAGAAGAATGCACAATGTTTGGGTAATTTTTATTCGATAATCTTTATCTCGATTGCAGATTCCGTTTATCAAACAATCCTTATCTAGATGGCAGATTCCGTCCATATTATGGAGCAAAGTTAACAGTATTCAACCATTGACTTTGCTTCCAAAAATATTTGGAGCTGCACCTTTTCCACAATCTAGTCTAGAAAATGAGAAAATGCTTTCAGGACATGGCTATAAAGGATGACTTCACCTTTATTGATCCTAAATCCCAAGAATTCAATTTCTATCTTTCCAATTTCCATCTTGCTTTTTTACAACACCAATCCATGTTGAAAGATGAGTTTATAGAATTCTTGCATATGCTTTAGATGTTCCTGCAAATTCTTAGAACAAATCAAGATATCATCAATATATATTAATTCCCATTGTACTGAGGAAATATGTCTTCCATTCTCTTATGGAATTATGATGGTGCATTATTTATTCCAAATGGTAAACCTTTCCATTGATACTAACCATATGGAACAACAAATGCAGTCTTTAATCTATCTTTAGCATCAATGCTTATTTGATAAAATCCAAAATTTAAATCAAATTTTCTAAAGATAATGCAACCTGCTAATCTTACAGACTGGATTTGTCAAGAAAAGGATACCTGACAGGTTGCAAGACATTATTTAGTGGTTTAAAGTTTACCACTAGCCTTGGTTTTCCTCTTTTAATTTCTGAGTGCTTATTTACAACAAAGGCTCTACATGCCCATGGACTCCTTAAGGGTTCTATCAGGCCTTTAGAGAGAAGGTCTTTAATCTTAGCTTCAAGGAAATATATTTCTGAGCGGCTCGTGATTGTTGCAGAGGATTTCTGAGGAACTAGTTTTATTGAGGGGTCAAAATGTAGAGACACAAAATATTTTTATCTAGTCCAGAAGGAATTAAGATTTTCAAAAGTACGGTATTTTTCTGATTTTTTTGAGATTTCAGAGAGGGATTTTTCTTTATTCATTTCTGCATAGGAAATGCATCTTTCCATTTTGTACAATTTTGCAAGGGGAACGGAGCTTAGACTAGACCTTTTTACAGGGGCAATGCATTTGGAATTACCTTCATAAAATAAGGGACATGATACAATTCTCCCATTAACTATACATTTGAAAACCATGCTTTGGGTATCTATACTAATAGGACTGACTCTCGTAAGAAACTCAGAACCTAAAATACAATCTAATCTATTCAAAGATAAAACATCAAACTGACCTTCAACCTTGATAGGGAAATCTGGAACTTTTCCAAGAAGTTGTACAGGACTTCCTTCAATTGTCGTTCCATGCTATGAAATATTTTCCCAATAGAATGTAGGAATGGCATTCCCTTTGGCTAAATTCATCTAGCAGCCTGAATCAATAATACAATCCAACTAGTATGGTTTGTGTTCTGGAGGACATAACCATACTTTTATGTACTTTTTTGGACCAGTAAATTGTCCCAGAGAAATATCTTCAGAGTGTTTTTCCTCTATCACTATCATTGTTATCAGAAAACAAAGAATGCTAAACCTTTTCTTCTGGGATTTCTAAGGCTCTGTTGTTTTCTCTGCAACTTTCTTCATCTGAAGACTGATCAATTTCTCTCATAGTTACTTCCAGCTTCTTTTTTATCTCATAAGTTTCTTTGATCATCCTTATGAGATTATTTTTCTTTTCTTTGGTTTGTAGTCTCAAAAGGTTTTCCTTATCTTTTCTGAATTGTTGTCTATATGTATGATGATTTGGATACTTTCAAATCTTAAGCTTTTGCGATCAGTATTATTGTCGGAAGAAATTTATGGAGATTTCGCATTCATTTTTAAATGGATGCGAGATCTGGATACTCTTTGTACAGTTCTGCTGGATTGTAGAAAGCGGGGTTCTTTTTTAGCGACTGGGACGAATATTCTAAAGTTTCTTCTTTCTTTTCTTTAGCCTTTAGTTGTGTTAAAAGTTTTTTCGTTTCATCTTTTAAATCTTGCCTTAGCACATACCGGTATATTGGGATTTCATATAGTTTTTTATCAATCCCTGCTAGTCTTTGCTGCAGAGAGGTTTCCTTATTCTTAGAGGATGAAAACATATAGAATGAGTATTCAGGAGGACCATCACACCCTCCTAAATTTGGGTCGTTTGAATCAGAGGAAGAGGAATGAGAGGAAACAAATTTATTCAAAGTAGGAGGATTTGATTCATCACTAGCTTCTTCTTTGGAAGGGAGAAATACAATTTCTCCTTCAAGGTATTCATCCTAGGAGCAAAAGGCTAGATCCCTCCAAGCAGGATCTAATTCATCAATAAAGAGGGCAGCAAGATGCGGATTCTTTTTCTTTGAAGGACATTTATTTTCCCAATGTCTTTTCTTTCCACAGATAAAACATTTTTCTGTATTAGCAAGGGCATTTCTATGTTTGGCATATAGCTTGCATTTCTAAAACTAATTAGACTTTTGATGCTTAGCATACTTACAGGACTTAACAGGATGGAATCTTGTAGGGCTAGTATAGAATGTTTCCTTCTTCTTTTTACAGCTACAATTATCTTTTCTTAAGTGACCATGGTTGTGAGGACCACACCCCCAATCTGGCATTCCGACAACAGATTCACAAAATCTCTGTGAGTACATAGAAGCATGCATTTTAAAGTCTTGAGAAACTCGTTTTTCTAAGCATTGTTCTTCCAAGACTTGCATAATATAAGCATGAAGTTGGCAAGAGACATCCCTTTCAACAGAATCTTCTTATTTTTTTAAAATTGTTCAATGGCATCAAGAACATGTCCTAGAAAACTACGAAGGTAATATTTCAAAAATTCATGCTTATTAGCATTACCTGAAGTAATAAGAAGATTTTGCATATAACAAAATTATTTTTCATGCTACTCTAGATCACATAGTCTTTGATACATGAACAAAGAGGCGAAATGATCATAGTATTCTTCATCATATGGGCCATAGAACTGTCTACCAATTGCTAACAATATTTGTTGGTCAGCATCATTCATGTGCAAGTCCAGAAAATATGGCAACTAGCTAGACTGCAAGTAGTTGAGCTAAGAACGAAGGATCTTGGGATTTTTTATATGTCACCCAAATTCCTAAAAGGTGAATGGCATCACGAATGTCAGATCTTTTTTGGCAGACTATATTCAGAATTGGTTGCTCAGGAATTTGTGAAATTAGCTTATTCATACCATCAATGCCAAAATGAAATTTGTGAGAGAAGGGGTAGAGGAAGGGTTTTCTGCCTCTGTCATTATTGTGTCCATACTTGGAATAGAAGGAGATGGACCAACCGGAGGAGTATTAGAATGAGGAGGGGGAGGAAGAATATAACCAGAGTGGTTGTGAGAACTTGATTCTTCTCTTTTAGGAATATGGAGCATTTGCAAATGATGCTCAGGAAATTATTTTGGCATTTTCTTAAATTCAGAAACTAAATAATTTAATTCCTGAACTTCTTCATCATGGTTAACACCAAAATAATATGCAGGACGTTGGTCTTCTTCTATATTCATTTTTTCACATGAATAACTTTTAGAATGAGCCAGTGTATGGCCTTTTGAGGCTACCTGAAGTGCAAACTGACTTAATGCCTTTGTTTGATGGCTTAGGCTCTGGGATTTTATTAAAAACATTCCTAAGACATCCATTCTTTTTTCTAGTTTTACACATGCAATCTTTATAGTTTTCTTTATTTCATCAGTGTCTTTTAAAATATGATGAATAAATTCCATTTTAGCATCTAGCAATGAAATTTGCTCTTGTTCTTCTTTCACTTCCTTTTTCAACTGAAGAATATCTAAAGCTATATTATCAAGATTTGTTGTTGTAAGTTGGTGCTGCAAATTTCCATAATTAGATAATTTAATTTCATAGAAATTGTCTCTGAGGATGCAGGAGACCTATGATTAAGGAATTCTCTGTTGATTTGTCCATCTGAGCTGAACTGCTTGAATGGAGAGTCAGGAAAATTTCTACCATGAATAAATGATTTTACTCCTGAGGTTGTAGTAACTTCTAGGCATGTTTGGCTTCGGGGAAGAGAGAACATAAACATACTTGGAGAGGCTTTATTCTTGTGCTTGAGCTTATGTAGAGTCTTGTTACATGTTGGATAGTCCTTGTGTTGTTCTTTGTGCTTTGTATCATGCACTCTTGTGAAAGAAAGTTTTAGGAAATGTGTAGAGCAAGGTTTAGTTAGTATAAGAGTAGAGTTCTTTGTTAGAGATGTATAATGGGAGGGATTTACAGAGGAGGAGCGGATCAAAGGAGGTTGAAACTGAGGAGTAGGGTAATTTTCTGGTAAACGAAAAGAGTGTGAAGATCTATCAAACATTATTGGAGTATTTACAACTAAAGGGGTATTCAATATTTTTTCTTTAAGACAAGAATCTTTGTATTTAACTTCCCATTGTTTTGGGTAGTTGATAACTGTCCAATCAAAAGTAATGCGAGTGGATTGTCTATATTTTTATGATTCCACCACGCTAAGCAGATGTGAGCTCTAATGTAATTTTCCCAAACAGTTTCGCTAGGAACCTTGGGTTATTTTCTGATCTGTGTGTGTTATTGCTTAATGTGTTTTTGCAGATTTTGCTTCACAAGTTGCGCTGGGAGACTTGGATTGAGTTTAATAGCATTTGGATCTTGGATATAACACAATAATGCATGAAGAACACAAGAAACAACAGATAACACAATTAAAATGCTCAAATAACTTCAGATCAGACCTTTATTTAGATAATAAGATGAGCTCCATACACAAGATCTGCAGATCTGGAATGATATAGTAAGATAAAGAAGTATGGACTGACTATGCCACCAAGATACAACAAAATTGAGAGATAAGACCTCTTAAGACTTCAGTAGTTGCATGTAGAACAACACAAGATAAATTTATTTCCCTTGAAGACTTGAAACCCTCAGATCTGGTGATGAAGTGCCCAACTAGCTGAAGGAAGCTAAGAATTTCGGCCTCCTTGAAGATGGCCTCTAAACCCTTGCAAAATATTGTGAATCTATAGATCGGAGGATATATAATGCCTATGGAGAGATCCCTAGGTCAAATCGTCATATTCAACCCTCCAACTCAATGCACCCTCAATGAACAGTGTGTCCTCTTCATAAATTCGTCCCAAGGCCACAATAAAATAATACACAGGAGAATCCATCCAACAAAAGATGAGAAAGGGTGCTCTAGGCCTAGAAAACCCCCTAAGGATGAGATTTACATCAGATCTCCCTTCTCCACCTCAAATCGAACTGATCTCCTCTAAATAGTGTGCCTCTCCTGCAAAAAACCTTCAAAATTGTGCCATGCCTCCTTCTTTCACTGTAGAAATGAACATGTAGCAGAATAGAATGGTGAGGGAGGAATATTTCACCTCCTTGGCCAAGCTTGGACCAGGAACAGAGGTATCTTTCACCTCCTTGTTGGTCTCTAGAGTTTTTTTACTCAAAACAGAGTTTGCATAGCTCAACAGGCAATAGAGAAAATGACAGGAATGAATGAGAGAGGCGCCCTCCTCTTTCTTTTATACCTCCATCTTCTAATTATCAATTGAGTTGCTTTATTGATTTTACTAAGGTTATTGTTTTATTTTCTCCTCAAGTCAAATAACCTTTTTCTTCTTTCATCAAAGTTACTTTATTAAAATAACATTAAGTTCTCCAGTGACACTTTAGCGCCTCATAATCCCTTTTTACCCATTGGACTATAGTCTAGAAGGGTGACTAGACTACTAAGTCCTCATTTGTTCTTGTCAAGGAGAGGGGAACATTACAGTCTCCCCTATTGGAAATTGCTTTCCCACAAGCAATCATGAACATGTTTGTTGTAACACATGTTCACTCTCCCAAGTGGCATCTTCTATAGGTAAATTTTTCCATTTGACCAAGTATTCCTTAATTTCCCAGTACCTTAGTTGTTTCACCCTCACCTCTAAAATCTCCTCTGGAATCAAGATCAAGTTGCCCTCTTCATCAACTAGTGGTATCTCTTCATTAGCCACAACATGTTGTCCCAATGCCTTCTTTAGGCATGATACATGGAAAACATTGTGGATTTTTCTTCCCTATGGTAGTTCTAACTCATATGCCACTGCCCCAAATTTCCTTTGCACCTTGTAAGGCCCGTAGAAACGAGGTTTGAGATTTTCAGTGTCGTTTTTCTTAATGGATGTTTGTCTGTACAGTTGTAGCCTCAAATACACCAAGTTCCTACCTCAAAAGTGTGCTCCACTCTGTGCATGTCAGCATATAATTTATGTTGGTTTTGAGCCTTTTGCAAATGGTCTTTGAGCTCCTTGAGAATGCCTTGACTTTCCTATATCCATTCTTTATCCATAGGGGCCTTGTTTTCCCCAAACACAATCTCAACAAAAGTAAGGGGATCATAACTGTATAAATCTTTGAAGGGATACATACCAATAGACATGTGGTGAGTGGTGTTGTAGCAGTATTCCCCCAAATAAAGCCACTTGACCCACACTTTGTGTTTCCCAGATACATAATTACAGAGATAGCCTTCCACCCACTTGTTCAAAATCTCAGTTTTCCCTTCTATTTGTGGATGGTAGCTAGTGTTGGGAGTTAACTCAATACCCACTAGCCTAAACATTTCCTTCCAAAAGATGCTCATAAATCTGTTGTCCCTATCACTCATAATCGTCTTGGGTATCCCATGCAACCTGAAGACTTCCCTGAAAAATAGATCTGCCAACTTGGATGCGCTGAAATCCATGGAGATGGAAAAAAAAGTGAGCAAATTTAGTCAATAGATCAACCAGCACGGATATGCAATCCTTACCCTATGCCTTGGGGAGACTTGTAATGAAATCTATAGACACACTCTCCTACTTTCTCTCTGGAATAGGGAGGGGTTGTAATAGACCTGCAAGGTGAGTGTGCCCATCTTTGTTCTATTGGCAACTGGTACACTCCTTGATATGGCGCATGGCATCCCCTTTAATGCCCTTCCAAGTGAACCTTTCCCTTATCTTCCTATAATATATAAGAAATCATTGATGCCCTGCTAATGATGAGTCATGAAATGCTTGAAGTACCTTTTTTTTTAATAAGGACTCTCGAACTAGATAAATCCTCCATTTGTGTTGAAGGACATTTCCATGTTTTTGTAATTGGTGGTAATTGTCCCCAAGGAATTTCCACTAGATAAAAATCATGTGTCAAGGTGTATCTACCCAAGGTCAAGCTCATATGTGGAATGTACTTGTCACAAGCCATAGTATGCCCTCCTGCTACCTCAACCAAGAAGCCCTCAAAATCAATTGTGGGAATATGCCTCATTTCTACTATAGCCATATCAATAAAATTATGAAAAGCTCCTCCATCGATCAAGATTGTTTCCCTTTGTCCCTGGACAACTGCCTTCATCTGAAAAGTGTTAAACTTAGGCACCCCACTCATAGAAGCAATAGTAACCTTCTTGAGTTATGCATCATGGTGTAAGAATGCCTCATCACCTTGCACATGCAATGCTTCTTCTTCTTCCATGTGGTTTGCCTGCATATTATGGATAGCTTCGCCCTTTTCATCATTTGTCTCCTCTTCATTGTTAGACACCACTTCTATATAGTGAATTTTCCCCTTGCCTAAACACCTATGACCTGGTCGCCATGGTTCTTTGCAAGTGAAGCATAGTTGCTTCCTTCTTAACTATCTTATTGTGGATTCATCCAACTTCCCCTTGCATGTGTCCATTGGTTTAGTATCTCGTCCCCTTGGAATGATGGGAGGCTTGGGTGTAAATCTATTTTTGTTAGCTGCCCCAACTAGATCTTTGGTGCGCTCAATGGCGCCATGTAAGATTACAGGCTTAAAATCCTTAGTCCATCCTCACACAAGTTCAATCAATACTTTTATATACATCATTAGTAATATGGGTTCTGACATATCAGGAACCATAACCGATACTCTCTAAAACTCCTTAATAAAGGCTCTGTCTGCTTAATCTGTGTAAGCTCCCTGAAATGAATTTATGGATCCTCTTTGTCAAACCTTTCAATGAGTCTCTGAGTGAAGTCACGATAAGAAGTGACATGTTCATGCCCGAAGGTGGTCATTCCATGAAACCACCAATCATGTGCCTTGCCCATCAAGTACAATGTTGCAAACTTGATGGCATCCCCTTCGTCCATGGTATTCAATTGGAGGTAAGCATACATATTTTGCACCCATTTTATGGTTGAGATTTGATTTGATCCATCAAAGGTTGGAAACTCCATTTTTCCTTCCTTACACCCTAGTCCATTGTCACCTCTAAAACGATCCTTGGATCTTCTTTCCATGTTGAGGTGGAAATACTCCCCCATGGAAACCTATCTCATGAATCCCATGCTCATGGTATTGTACTCCCTTTATGTGGACTCCCATTCATCCCCTAAACTCTCTTGATTCAAGGTATTAGTGTCCCTTCGGTGTGCATCTAGAAAGGTAGGCATGTACAATCTAAAAGTAGACCTGTTAGCTGTGTGAGATTGAGTTGTCATACCTTCATTTGGTCTATGCCCTTCTGCATGGCCTTTTATGTTAATGGACTCCCTATGATTCCCATTTCCCCCTTGATATCCACTAGCAACATGATTTCCACCAAATAGGGGTGGATCTTTACCATGTCTTTGCTCCATCAAATACTGAGAAAGAATACCCTGGTGCTTGCTCTGTTCCTCCATCAAGGCTATCATTTTGTCATGACCTCTTTGGAAGTTTACAAATAATAGTTTGAGCTCTCTCTACCCCAAGGATAAATTATTATGCATCTCCTATAGGTTACGTTGCATAGTAACCTAGTTGTTTTGTAGTGCATCATTCATTGCTTGAGTCACCCTTTCGGCCAAGAAAGTTGCATCTTCTGATGTTGCATTTTACGTCTCATGAGTTTACCCCATACTGACATCTGTCTTTTCTCCTTCAATAATACTTGATATAGGTTTTCCCCCACGACCTATTCTCCTAGTCATCGATGCTTTATCAAAATCTGGCAAAGGAATTCGCTCTGATACCACTGTAATGTTCCCAAGCAGTTTCTCTAGGAACCTTGGGTTATTTTATGATCTGTGTGTGTTTATTGCTTAATGTGTTTTTGCATATTTTTCTTTACAAGTTGTGCTGGGAGACTTGGATTGAGTTTAATAGCATGTGGATCTTGGATATAACACAATAATGCATGAAGAACACAAGATATAATAGATAACACAATTAAGATGCTCAAATAACTTCAGATTTGACCTTTATTTAGATATTAAGTTGACCTCCATACATAAGATCTGTAGATCTGGAATGATATAGTAAGATAACGAAATATGGACTGAATATAACACCAATATACAACAAAATAGAGATATAATACCTCTTAAGCCTTCAGTAGCTGCATGTAGAACAACACAAGATCAATTTCTTTCCCTTGAAGACTTGAAATCCTCAGATCTGGTGATGATGCGCCCAACTCGTTGAAGGAAGCTAAGAATTTAGGCCTCCTTGAAGATGGCCTCTAAACCCTTGCAAAATATTGTCAATCTATAGATCGGGGAATATATAGTGCCTATGGAGATATCCCTAGGCCAAATCCTCATATCTAGGCCTCCAACTCAATGCACCCTCAATGAACAGTGCACCCTCTTTAGAAATTCATCCCAAGGACACAATAAAATAATACGCAGGAGAATCTCTCCAACAAAAGATGAGAAAGGATTCTCTAGGCATAGCAAACCCCCTAAGGACAAGATTTACCTCAGATCTCCCTTCTCCACCTCAAATCCAACCGATATCCTCCAAACAGTGCGTCTCTCCTATAGAATACCTTCAAAATTGTGCCATATCTCCTTCTTTCACTATAGAAATGAACACGTAGTTGAATAGAATGGTGATGGGGGAATCTTTCACATCATTGGCCAAGCTTGGACCAGGAACAAGGGGATCTTTCACCTCCTTATTGGTCTCTAGGGTTTGTTTACTCAAAACCCTCAAAATGCAAGCTACATAGCTCAATAGGCAATAGAGAAAATGACATGAATGAATGAGATAAGCACCCTCCTCTTTCTTTTATACCTACATCTTCTAATTCTCAGTTGATTTGCTTTATTGCTTTTACTAAGGTTATTACATAACAAATTTTCAATTCAAGTGGGGTTGACCCCTCATTTAATCTTTACATCATGTAATAAATGCAAAATACATCAAAATAGACACATGTGTGAGACGTCAAGGCGTCTTAGGAAAGAAGGAGGCCTCCAAAGTCCATGTGGCATCAATCTGAAGCTAGATGGGAGCAAGTAATGTCTCTCCTAGATGAAATCATGTCATGCATCATCAGTACCCCATGTGTGCATCAAAACCTATCTAAGTCATACCCTAGAAGGTGACATCATCACCATAATAGGGCCAACATTCAAGATCCAGGTGACGCATCCAGGCCCTAGAGAGCTTCATCTCATCTATGCGTTGTTTGTTGTTGCACGTCATAAATACATTTCTAAGAGCACCTTTGTGGAGGGTGCGCTTGCTCTTGAGTTACCCCATATATATGTGTTATTTTTTCCAAACCCCTTTAAAAACCATATTTCTAGTCTGCTTTATCGTATTTGCAAGTCCCCTTTTATAAGGTTTCAAGCTTTAGCATTGCTATTTGGGACCAGGGTGAGCATTGAAAGAGTAGAGCTCGAGTTTGGACTGGATTTTTTTAGTCCTTTTTCGCTATCATTCCTTTCTTTATTTAGCATTATTTTCTTATTCTTTTATTGGCAACTGCAATCAACCTTTGGGCATTCAACCCCTCTTCTCATGAGAGAATGGCCCATGACTCATTATCGAAGTTTAGTGCACTATGAGAGGCTCCGGGATGGAAAGTGTTAAGTATGGTGGGAAACAGAATGTTACCCTCGTGAGGGCCCCCCAATAGTACCCCTTTTCCTTGGGCGGTGACAACATGGGACTAGCATATAGAAGTTGACCACCAAGGTGAAACAATGCAACTTACGCAATTTACTAAACCAATGATCCATTATCCAACTTCAACCAATGATCCTCATCCACATGCCCAACAAATTAAGCACAACACTTTGCATGAAAGAAGGACTAACATACCTCATGGCGACGATGGTTTACCATGTCCCATACTCTGGCTTGCTTGGATGTGATGAACCTTGCTTGACCTGTAGTTGTAAAGGTGGATGAGGGGGGTTGTTGGCCTGCCATCTATGGACATGTTGATCATCATCATGGTTGGGATCATGTTCTCTATTGTGAGCCACAAGACATGATCTCCTCTAGTTACCCCTAGGCATGGGGGGTAACAGTCCCAATTGGATGACTACGTGTTACCAATAACTGTAATAATTATTTATTGACATTTTTAATATCGTGGACCTTTATGTTGTCCCATTTTGTATAACAAAGGGTATCTTATTATTATATAATAAAATAAATTTCTTGTTCTATTACATTGTTCGGTGTCATTAAATGTTACATTGCTTGATTAAATATGGACTATTTACATTGTTCTAATGAACATATGTGTAATATGTTAGTAAATGTGTTTAAATGATAGAACGCACTAATGCAATGACTATATCCAAATGAAATAATTAAGATATCAAAATTAATATTATTATAAAAAATATTTGATTTTTCTAACGATTAATATAAATTTTGTAAAAGAAAACAAGAAGCTACATTTGCATATCCACAATGTACAAAAATTCAACAATAAAATGTATCACTATATTGTATTTATTTTAACTCAATCGTGTGGTTCATATCTATATATGTAGGAGTATGTTTGAATGATTACTACGCACCAATGTGAATAAATATAATAAACTCACCAGTGTTCCTAAGGACGACAAAAGCTCCTCTTCCTTCAATGATATCATTGTCATTGTCGTTACTATTACAATTACCATTAGAAGAACTTACGATGCACGAGAAATATGTGAACTGGTGCTTTCATTATATAAACTAAGCATTAGGGATTCATAATATATACCAAATGCACCAATGTGTAATATATTTTTAAATCCCTGATGCATATCGATCTATGGCGCATCAATGCATGTTGTTAATAAGAGGGCCCCGATGTGTATCAAGATGAGGCATCTCAATGCATATCAAGATGAGGCACATCAATGCATATTTTTTATAGAAGAGCCCTAGTGATTTCAAAATATAAATTAAGCACTAAGGATTCAAAAGTATATCATATGCATCGGTTCTTAGTAAAGATATTTGGAAGCCTCGGTGGCTATCATTTCATAGTGCATATTCTATATAATCAACACACCAATGCACACTATCAATATATNCAAAAAAAAAAAAAACACCGCTAGAGCCTTTGACCGCCCAAAAATTTTAGTTATAGTGAAAAACAATTTAAACTTCTACTAAAACCTCCATTATCAATAACAATGGTTTTAGTGAATGTTTTTTGACAATAATGCCTAATCTTAGAGCACTAAAAACCTCTGCAAAAACCTCCACTAGAATTTCTTTTCCTTGTAGTGTATGTTCTATTTTACAACCCTATAAATATCTTTAAATGCTTTGCATTTTTGGGTTTGCATTCGAAATCAAAGAGCGATGGATTGGATGCTTCATGTGCATATTTGTCAAGTAGTCACACTTTGTCAAGGAGATATAGTTCATGATCTCTATTTCAGTACAATTATCTTAATCCTTATTTAATAGACCATAGATTTAAACATGCCATCAATGTCAACATAAAGGAATTATTGATTTAATACTTAGATAGAAGTCCTCTATCTATTTTTTGTTTAAACATATTTTTTTTAAATAATTATAAAAATGAAAGAAAAACAATATACTATCCAAAAAATCCCCTCAGGTGTAGAATAGTTGATGATGGAGTGTATTGTTAAGACACTTCGTTATGTGAAGTCACTAGTTCGAAACCCTCGATTTACCTTGTGTTTCGTGTGAGGGGCCGCACTGACATGCTTGGGGTTATAGTGGTAGCAGTCGGATAACATGACCACGTGTCACGCGAGTACGTGCCCGAGTGGTTGTTGATTTCCCCAGTCAACAAATATATATATATATTCAACAACCACTATCCAAAAAAATTATTCTAGAGGTATATACTATTCAAAAACACCCTTTTACGATTCAAGTGGATCCAAGATTGTTTTTTATTATACTATCCAAAAAATATTCTAGAGGTATATACTATTCGAAAACACCCTTTTACAATTCAAGTGGATCCAAGATTGCTTTTTATTAACTACTGCAAAGACCACAAATTAGTCTTCAAATGCTAAATTGT